>VDFB02196332.1:0-67831 GCA_007258455.2 Sequoia sempervirens | reverse complement strand
TTGGGACTCATTCGCCAAAAGTGGCAAATCAGTTCAATTGGTCTTTTTGGAAGCTTCAAAATTTGATATATGCTCTTCTCTATCTACTTTGTCCTTCCTAATTTATTTTTGGATTTGAATCTTTGAATTGAAACTTGTAGGTCTTCTCCAAGGTTCTCCAAGGTTTAATGACAACTTTGACAACTTTGAATGATTTGCAACTTTTCTCCAATCTTGCTCCTTGGGAAATTTGCAACCTAGACCTACAAATCACACACAAAGGAGAGGGGAAAATGTTGTGGGGTTAGGGAATAGGGGTTTTCCTTGGTCAAACCCCTTTTAGGTAGTTGAACCAAATGATGAGACAATGAAATGAAGGCATGAAACATGAAGCAAAGAACATGAATGATGCCTTGTAAATGATGTCCTATAAATCTGCAACTCAACATGAAATGGCCATGAAGGATGTAGATCTTGATCTTGACAATAGATGTAGAACAATTCTTGATCTTGGATCTTCAATGCTACATCACAACACTAAGTCAATAACATGCTTGATGCTTGATATCCTTGACATGATGATGGAACTTGGATTGCTACAACAATTAATGAAGAATTCACCCTTGAATGACTTATAAATGACCTTATATGCTCTCTACATGATCTTGTGAAGTCTTGGAATACTTAACTCTTGCTTGCTTAACATGATATCATGAATGCTTGATGAAATAATGATTTGGAAGCTTGTTTATATAGGCAATCCACTCAAATGACTGTTAGTTTGATCCCAAAGGCTAACCTAGAAGAAATTTGAATATAAAATCCAATTTTTCCCTCTCAAACCTTGAAAATCAACCAAATGGGACTCATTCACCCAAAGTGGAAAATGGGTCCCACAGGGGCTATTTTGCTTGCTAGAATATCGGGGAGTGTGTAAATTGAGTTTATTTGTTGATTTTTTTGGGTTTTTGATCAAAATATGCCTCGAGATGCACAATATAGGGTCATAGGGGCCTATTAATGATGATATAAAGGTCATAAATGCAAGGGGACCCAAAATTGAATGTGAAAGTGTAAATAAATACACTTTACAACATTAAATAAAGTCAAAATTGGGTCTATTTAGCTTAGAAGGGCCCTAAATCCCATGTGAATGTGTAAATAGCATTACAACACTAGATTAGGTCCATCTTAGTTTACAAGCCTCCTAAATTTAATGTGAAGGTGTCAATAAATACACTTTACAGCACTAAATTGAGGAAAAGTTAACTTAGCTTAAAAATGGCCCAAGACCTAATGTGGATGTGTAAAACACCTCACAACACTAGATCAAGGTGATATCAAGTCTAATTTATCATTAATTATTCCTAAGTCAAGTCTGAAAATGTACACAACGACATTTTTTGACACTACATATATATAATATATATATATATAATTTATATAATTTATATTTTGTAATCAAGAACAATTAGTTTAAAACTACTCAGTCGATTTACATTTTATTTCCATGAGAAACTTTATAAATAAAGGAGACAAGATTATGTAAATAAAACAAAGTAGAAAGGAGGAAAGATTATGTACAAATCTCTATAAAAACTCAGAGAACATTTTAGTCACTTTAATTGAAAAGAAATTTTAATTTAGTCTTCCTTTGAGAGAAAATAATGAATGATATTTACTTTGGGATTTGTACAAGAGGTATTTTAAATGTTTGATAAATTAGTACCCAATTGTGAATTATCCAACTGTGAGAAAACATGTCACATCAAGCTAATCTAATACACTATGGCCATAAGCATGTCTGACACACTATAGCTTTGATGCTTATGATACATTTGATGGTTGGATAGTCATTTCCCTAAATTTGGGCTTCATATATCAGGTAACATTATGGCAACAACTATCCAGCCCTAGAAATGCATTGGGTCATGGGGGTTTGCCCATCCATGCATCATCCATTGCTGACGTCTATTCATGTTGCCAATTGGGTATAGGTATAGTACTTTCAAATAACAACATTCCTTTGTGTATTTCCTCCAATGATGATTTTTTCCATATCTAACTCAAAACAAATGAAAATCTAATTCCTTAGGAATTCTTTTTAAAAGTTACAAAAAACTTCTCATGAGCGGTAGTTATAAAACCTTTTCCTTTTAATTTATATTATATATATATATGATAAATATTATTTATTTAATATAATTCAATAATAAATAATATATATCTATATAATAATATTTTTTATAATATATTATGTCATATTATAATGTATTATATAATATATAATTTAATATAATATTATAAATATAATATATAATTTAATGTGATATACATATTAATCAAGAGCTGCAAAGCAACAAAGTTCCTACCAAAATGTGTAAGAATAGTCTTGTTTTTATTTGTTGTGTCTACTATATTTTAGCAACAATGATGATATTATAACAATTTAATAGTAATCTTGAAATTTTTCAAATGGTGACATGTAATACCATAAAGAATATCGAGAAAGGATAGTTGTTACAAATAGGAAACATGTAATTTCCTTTCAAAATCAACAATCTGTGTATTTAGATCAAATAGACAACTCCCTGGTTTATGTTACAGTTGACATTGTTGTAATATTTTTCATTCAAATAAATGCTTAAGATGAAGGAACTTTTTGATTGTGCATTTTATGCTAGCTTTCTACCCTATATATACGTTTAATTACATGTGTGATACCAAAATGTCTAACCTATTCTAAGCAATTAAAATGAAATGGAAAAACATAAGGAAACACCTCAAGATTAGCCTAAGAAATTTGTAAATGCAAAGAGGAAAGTGTTAAATGAAGACAAATAGATATACCTCCCTTTTGCAGCTGAAACTCCTTGGTTGGCCCTTGATTTTGATATGGTTTGTATGCTCCTTGATGGCTCTTGATGTGGCTAAATGAAGGATTTGACTATGTGCTTGGATGTAAATGCAAGTGAATGTAATTGAAGGCTAGATGAGTGCACAAAATGACAGCATTTAGTTGCAAAATGGATAAGTCTTCTAAAATGCCTTAGAGGAGGGGGTATTTATAGAGAAACTTGAATTCTCTAGAGAATTCAATGGTTGGGATTTATCCAACAAAGTCAAGATGAAGGGCTAAGGTGAGTTGAGGACTCACAAACCCTCACATTTTGACATGTGGAATGTGAAGAGGATAAAGGTAGGATGATGTGTAAGTGATGTGGAAGGGAGGTACATGATGTGGAGGAAGGACAAGTACCTTCCAAGTACTTTGATGTGACCTTTCAATGATCACATGGGGAACGGGAAAGCTTTGGGAGAATAAAAGTAAATTTTAAATTCACAGTGATTGGAAGAATCTAGTGGATAGGACAAGGTTCCCAAAAGGTGGGAATTTGTCACATGTGACTTGATATGATAAGTCAAATATTCTAGAAGATGCATGGGAAAAGGGGATTCTAGGAGGAATAAAAGTGAATTAAAAATTCACATGGGGAAGAGAGGAGCCTAGGGTGAATAAAAATGAATTAAAAATTCCTTGGGGGATGGGGAGAGTTGACCAAGGTACTAATTAGGTTTAACTAATTAGTAATTAGAGGATAATTAGGGGTTAATGAGGATTAGAAGCCAACTTGCAAAAGTTGGAGGATGTGACACATCCTAATCAAGGATTAGGCATGTGCACACCCTTAATGAAGAGATTAGGAGATGAATTATGATTAATTAAAAATGACATGTGAGGAATTAAATAAATGTAATATTTATTTAATTCATTTGATGAAAAGAGCATTAAGGAGGGTAAGGTATTTAATTATTAATTAAATACCTTAGGGATTTGGCAGAATTAAGGATATTAATTAAATAATAGTAATATTACTTAATTAACTTGGATAAGAGGATGTTTAGATGAAAAGTGGTGAATTTGGATAAATTAAGTGTCCAAATTTGGATGTCTACAACATGTTATGTCACAAATATCTCTTCTCATAGTTATGACTATGATGGATCTTTTTGTGTTTTGCAGTAGGTAATTTTTTGGTCATACAAAAATAGTGATAGAAAAATTGATTACTGAAATATCAATTTTCGTGCACAAGTTTTGTCTAGGGAATAAATCTAAAAATCTTCATACTGCAGGACTATCTACTGGAAATGTTTGCATGTCTTGCAAATGAAATGAGGAAAGTGGAAGAAAATATAGATGAATACCCAAATTTCCAAATTGTAGACATAAAAAATAAGAAGATAAACTTAAAGACAGTATTGAAACCAAATATTGCTTGGCTAGTGGAAGAAGATAATCTAGATGATTTAGAGGAGGTTCTACCGAGTGAAAGGAATTTAGAAACAATACCTTCAAGAAAAAAAGAGAAAAAGGGAACTAATTATTTTATTTTAAATAGGCATTCAATGATGCCTCTTGAAGAAAATTTATTGAGTTCAAATGTAGACGTGGACTAGGACCTATCTATAGATGCTTATGAAATTGTAAAAAAAGGAATGGGGAGAAGGATTTAAAAGTATTGAAAAAACTTGGAATAAAATGAAATAGAACCTGCTCTTGTTGCTTTGGTATTCAAACTTGGTAAAAATTTAACTTCAGTTCCATTAGTTTCCCTATTACATGCTAGGAGGTTGATCATAAACACAATAATGAAAAGTTCAAAATTTGACAAATTTCTGAAATGTTCATATTAATAAAAGGCCAAGAGGTAAGAACAAATAAAAGTAGAGATCCCTGTAATAATGACTAATATTATTATTTATAGTATTCAATCTATTGTATCTGTAATGAACTTACATAATATAAAGTGTAATCAGAGAACCAATTTGGATAAGGTATACAATCATTAGTTATGAGAAATAGAGAAAATGGAACATTTAAGAAAATTATCAGGCCCAATGTCTCACGTAAAGACTTCACAATGCACTTGATAATTTTGGATATTTGATCCACACCATGCATTTACTATCAATAATTTTACCTCAAAGGTATAGGAAGGCTGCACAAGGAGCAACACAAATCAAAAATTTAAACCATGGGATAATAACTTGACTTGCAACTATAAGTTGTATTTTTGAAGCTAAAATTACATACCATTAATAAGCCAATATTTACACATTGTTTTAGAGATAGAGGTCACTAGCACTAATGTGAATGTGGATAAAATTGACAAGTGAAGTTGGAATTGGTATAAGTGAAGTAGAAAGTTCAATTTGGCATCTTGGTGAGGGTAAATAGTCTGAGAAATAAGTTGAGTATGTCCTTTGACATCTACAAAAATTAACACTAAAATAGATGCATGGCGTAAAATGGAAATTGCAAAGTAGGTGATTTTTGACAATACAAATAACAACCCACCTTGAAACAATAATCATTATGAATACATTAGGGGAAAAAAAAATTATAGGTACATAAAAAGCAATTCTTCCTCTAATCATACACACTTGACATTGATAACTCTCAGTCGCTAACACAAATAGTCAAGACTTAATAAAAAATTGTACAGAGTATCAATGCATATATATTTCTTATTCCTTCATTATTTAAAAAGAAATAAAAATCATCCATTAGATGATATGGTTCTCAAATTGACTCAACAATATTCTTATATTCTTATATTAAAAAATCTCTTTTAGGAATAGGTTGATGTTGCAAGCCTAAAGAGAAGGTGTAGTTTCACCTACGTTTTGCAAAGTAAGATAGCATAATCTACCCCCTTATAACAAAGGTAGGTAAGGATCTTGAAAAAGGAATGGAAGATATTGTGTTTACTCATTTCAGAAGATTAAATTGTAGTCACTACTTTTCTTGCTTCCATTGAAATTGCATTCAAAAGAATAGGTTTCCAAAATCAAAAGTACAATTTGTAGCCTGGGATTACATTAGCATGCAATATATGTCATGGAAAATGGAGGCCAAATATAATAATGATGCTTATGACATTGAACTTTCATATCTCAAGAACAACAAAAACAAGATTTTCAGGCATTCCATGCAATATCTTGTGAGTTGAAATAAAATGTTTACATGTAGTTTACAGATTCCCTTAGGTAACAACCTACTTGCTTGTCCATTTTTTCTTGATATTTCCTAAAAAGTGATGAGATAGAACATTGAAATTAAATAACTCCAATATAAGAAAATATAGAAAATTAACTTAAGTCCAATATACAAATTAAAATTAAAATTCAGTCACAGTCTATGAAGGAGTAAAGAAAGGAAAATTTTCTTACTATTCTTCAAGGCTTAATAGGTTGTTGATGTTTGAGGGAATTGAACCTGTTATCTAGTTTATGTTAACCATCATGTGAACCCAACAGTATTACCAAAAGACATAAATTGAACAACTATGAAAACCTTAAACATGGCATAAGAAGAAAACAAAGTTAAAATGTTGATACTCACACGACCGTCAAACTGTCTACGAGTCCTAGAGTAGGAGGAATCTGTCCATGAAAGTTATTGTTGTCAAATAGTCTATATATAATAATAAACACTACATAACATAGTCAATATCTATATCATATGCTCAAGATCATGAGATATGAGGAGTAGGAGTAGTATTTCTCACTCACACATGAAGTAGATTCATATTCTCACTAAAGAGTTCTTGTGGAATGGTGCATGACACATTGTTTTGATTGAAATGGCTACAAAAACCACAAACACTACTTTATTACTTCATTACTATGACATAAAAAGTCATATTAAATAATTTTTTGTATCTTATTACTTAAAACTAATTCGCTTTCTATTTCTTTCCGAGTTTCATAGCCATACCTTTAGGAGGAGTAGTGGTAGGTGTAGGCACTCGGCCTAAATCACATAAAACTGTTCACAAAATGTTTTTTAGGAAAAAGGTTAAAAGAAGGCCAACACGATTATTAGAAAGTTCATGATTGTCTCACATCCAATATTGACACGTAATTCTCATAATGTTTGCAATTAATGACCTTTAGGTTTACTCAAATATTAATCTAAATACAAACTTGCACCAAAACTAGAGTTGCTCCCAAAGCCACCTCTACTAGAAATGTTCATCACCAAACCCAACATCAAGTCTGGATGATGCACTTGATGATTGTAAGGACTTCAAGCCTCCTTTTTCAAACCTATTCTTTTCAATCTGCATTACAATAAACAACATGCTAAGAGAACTGAAGAAACCTTCATTTGAAAATCCTAAACATTGCTTGTTATTCAAATAAAATACAATAAATGTATGGTACCTTGATCTTATCAATCTCACTTGATTTTTGCTTCATAACATCCTTAGTCTCATTTATTTTTCTTTGCATGATTAGTTTGTGAAGTCACTCCTTGTGAGATTCCATCTCACAGTATTGCTTAACTTGTGCAACAATGACATTCTCATTATGCCCAAGTGAGATAGCTTAATCAAAAGAAAAGATTATCTCAAATTCCATTTTGCAGACTCCTTCTTCATCTAATCCAAGGGATTACTTAGGGACCTAAAGCAACCAAGCCATAATATAAAAAAAACTTATATTAGAAACGAAGAGAAGTTGATGGAATAAAAGCATGATTATTGAAGAGGAAATTTTAATCCTATGATTTTTTTGGAACAACATATAGATCTCCAAAATAGAATCAATACAGGAACATGCGGTTAGCAAAGTTCCTAACAAAACTGGCATCATCACTCCCAAAATTCAATGCATGATTGCAAAAGTAGCACTATTGTTTCTCCAGGGACACAAACATTTAACACCAAAGCAACGAAGCTCATGATAAAAGCCTAAATAACTAGATTATCCCTCAATTCATAGACATCTGGTTCGATGCCTTGGTAATTGACTAAGAAATTGTGGTTAAATTTTTTGAGATGATCACAATTAATATGTCATATTCATTGAGATATTCTAAAAATGGAACTCTTATTAATTTATAATTGACCAAAAAAATTAATTAACTTCTAGTTTGACATAGAAAATTGAATTCAAGGTTGAGGTAGACCTTTTTAGGACATACAGAGTGTTAGGTTCTAACCTTCTACATATTTCCATCATATTATGAAAATCCATATAAGCTTTGACTATCACCAATGGACTACTTGATGCAAGCAAAACAACTGAATCAAAAAGAGTTGCATTAACTTGTCGCATTCGCATTTCCTTCCACAAGATTATCAAACTTTCATTGGGCTAAGGCATTGGTATATGCATATGCTTATCCTATAGAGGTGAAATTTTCAATGTGATACTAGTGAACAAAAGAAAATCACCAAAGTGGGTAAATGTGTTTCCAAAGCATTAGGGACTCAGGAGACTCCGTATGATGAAATTTTAAAAGAAAAAAAATTCCATGGCCACCATGAATATAAAGTTTAAATTGGATTTGTTGACAAGTTCCATCAAACCACATACCAAGCTTCACATTTATTACATTTTCCTATCATTTGTGTTTCACATGATGTCACAATCTTGGCATGTTCAACAAAAATGAACTTGAAATTGAAATTATATTCATTCCCATAGATGACCAAAGTAGGTCGATGAAAATGAATGCTAGTAAATGCTAAAGAGTGACAGTCTAAAAGAACAACTAGAAACAAGGGAGAAACTTCACAAACAAAACAAACAAACTAGGGCAATGAATAAAATATGGGTATAATGAATAAAATATGGGCTTGTCTCTCTAAAAAAGGTATCTATATAAACAATTAAAATACCAGTTTGGAGAGCAACTGTAAGGTGTCTAGTTCATCGAGGATATTGCTCTATTTGCTGGTGATGAGCAACAAATACAAGGACTCCATTGGCTGGTATACATAGCGAACTTTTTTTGTTTCAACATAGGTATGTTGTTTCCCACTTCCCACTAACTTAGGGAAGCTAGCTAGCAGGCCTTCAATCCTAATTATTGTCATATCATCAAACTTCCTAGAAAAATATAATGTATCAAAAAGAAATAATGAATTTTGATTGGTTGCAAGCAAAACATTTAATCACTAGTTAAGATCAAGGCCATGCCTATAGTTCCATGGCAGGAATTAATATTGTAAATTATATATTATATCATATTGTCAATTATATAATATATAATATTATAATAATATATATTATTATTGTAATAATATATATTGTATAAGATATATAATAAAGTATATATATAATAAATATATAGAGACATTATGGTAATAATATATTACAATAATAATATATATTGTAGACACATAAAATATACTGATTGACATCGTGCATCTGATCCTGACTTACTAACATCATTTCTCCCTGAATCATCCCTCGGTTTAACCATTTAATCAAATTCCCCTATTTGATTAAATTCATCAATATTCGTCTCTTAATTAAATAAATCATGTTATCTAATTAAGTCACTTTCTCTTGTTAATTAAATCAATCTATCTGATCTAATTATCCCCATTTAATTAAATAATCAATTTATTTGATTAAATCTCTAAAGTATGTCCATTAAATTAAATAAATTAAAACCTTATTTAATTTAATCTAACACCATCCCTTTTAATTAAATAAGTCAAAATCCTTATTTAATTAATCTCTTGTCATATTCCTTCTTATTTTGATTTAAATAAATCCATAAATCTAAGTCAAATGGGTCATCATCCCTAATCTCTATTAAATTAATTAACCCATGATTAATTTAACCTCATCCCATGTCAAATCCTCTAGATAATGCAAGTTGCATATGAAAATAGATTTAATTCATTTTATTAAATCTCTATTTTTCCTCACAAGGCATCTTTTGGAATATTCTCTCAATTTGAATTCAAAAATTCCAAGTCAACATGTACATCCAACAAGGCAATAAATTCATCTTACATGTCCTTGCCTTGAGCCAAGTGGCATTTATTGCATTTTCCCTTCCCTCTTGCATGTCATTTCAACAAATTTGAATTTCAAATATTGGCATTTATTGGCACAAACCCCAAATCTTGCACATCCATCATCCATTCATAGCTTGACAAGTGGCACCATATCATTGGATGAATGTTAGTCCCACATTGCTCAAATTTGGACATTCATCCATCTTGAAATCCTATAAATAAAGAGCTCATATCCTCATTTTATCATCCACAATCCAAGCAAAGTTACCATGCTCAAATATCTCTTGAATTCCATCTATCATCATTGAGTCATAGCTAGGTTTTGCAGATTTTTGGCTTGGAGTCTCCATTCTTCACCAACAAAGTGGATCAATCTCTTCAACATTTGAAGCTTGCATCATAGGAATTGGGAAAGGGCCAATTTTCACATCAAATTGGCACCAATTCCCCCATGGGATCATGAGTTTGCACATTTAAATTAGGATTCAATCTTTATTTCATGATTTTCATTGTGTTCTTCACTATTTTCATTCCAAGTTTAAGGTTGTAAATGGATTTCATGGGGAATCCTTGTTTTGGCTTGCAATATCTAACTTGAGGTGTTTATTTTCCTTGTTTTACAGGCACCAAGGTTGGGGTTCGCACATATATATTACAATAATAATATATATATTACAATAATATATATTTATTGCCATAATATATATATATATATATAATTTTATATATATACATATATATGTAAGGTAGGGGGATTGACCACATTCAAGGCCCCAGGTCATAGAGAGCCAAGAGTGGAAGGCTGCCCTAACTTACCTCAGCTAATAGGGGTGATAGGAAATGTAGCATGAGAATGATAAGGACTATGAGGCCAGTCGATCAATCTATGGACCCAAAACTCAAAAAGGGGCTAGGCGAGTCAGTTTTCAAGTTTAACACTGTGCCTCAGGAAGCTCTCTGCCTAAGGATGAAAGCATCATCCTGAGATGATAGTGTGGCGTGCTAGTGTCTCTCAAGTGTGTTGGCGTCTGTACGACCAGAGGACTAAAGAGAGAAGGTTAAATGCTAGAAAAAACACTGATGTTGTTGCTAACTACTTCCAAAGGGCCAAAACAATGCTATGAAGTAGACAAGATATGCTCGAATATGATAAAGTAAATAGACAAGAGTTAGGGTGGTAAGAATAATCTCACAAAGGAATTTTTTCTCCAGCTAGCTCTAAGTGATACGTCCACCTACATAGAAGAAAGAGGGAAATTTGGTTGGGGTTGTATAGGGGTCTACCTTAGTTAGACCCCTATTTTGGTGTTTCCACCTCCACAGACTACCAAGTTTGCAACGATAGAGAAATAGTATGGTAAAGAAAGGAATGAAGAAAATAACACTAAAACACTACAAAATAGTAAATGTGCTAACTCAACCAAATAGTAGAGGAGAGGAGTAGAAAGCTTACCACCTACACCAAGAGCACTCAAGGCTAATGGGGGAGAAAATGAGAGGACTCAAGCCCCTGTTGCAATGGTGTTGTTCCACACTTGCTCTATTGAGTTGATGGAGTGATGTAGTTGTTGCTATGTAGTGCAAGAATGATGCTAAAAGTGCTTGAGAATGCAAGAAGTAAGTGCAAGAGAGTGTGAAGAAGATCAGTCGAATACTTAGAATATTTCTAAGAGGATGAAATGAAAGAGTGAATGGTGAATTTGAAAGAGAGAATGAAGAAAACGAACATATTCGAGTCGATCGACTAAAGAGGGAATTACAAGTCGACCCCCAATGGGAAGTGTAATGCCTTTTCAAGCTCCAGCCATAGGAATTTTCCAGGGACATAAGCACATTGTGCAGGTGTCCCCGATAGTTATTCCTCTACCAACACACAAAATAGGTGCCAAGTGGAACAAAGGGAGTGGGCTTGTGTGGAATTTAGCCTCCAAATTTGGTTTTCTAAAGTGAGGAAAGGTAAAAGGAGAATTTTCCTATGGGGTGAAAATTCGCTCCTATACATTTTTCCTCCACTTTAGTGAGCACAAATATTGATGAGTGCTTCAGTAAAGTAGATCAAAGAAGTAGTAGGGTTAGAAATGTATACCTTAAAAATCAAGGAAGTAGACAACAATCTGGCAAGCTCGAGAGTGTGGGACAAGCAAAGGAATTCGTAGCTTTGCAAAACTATGAAGTTGAAGAATGAAAGCATCTAATAGGCCCGAAAACCTACAAGGAGGAAAGCCCCAAGATCTCTCACATGAAGGAATCCCTGAGAAGCAAGTGCCTCACAGGCTTGTAGACCTACAAGGAAGGTATCCTCCAAGATCTCTTGCATGAAGGAAACCCAAAAAAGTTCCTTACAGACTCGTAGACCTATAAGGAGGCATCCCTGAAGATCTCTCACATGAAGGAAGCCAAAAAAACACCTTACAGACCCACATATCTGCAAGGAAGGTGTTCTCCAAGAACTCTCACATGAAGGAAACCCCAAGAAAGCACCCTATAGACCCACAGACTTGTAGGGGAGTGACCCCCAAGTTCTCTCGCATGGAGGAAGCTCAAAGGAAATGCCCTATAGGCCCGTAGACCTACAGGGAGGTATCCCCCAAGATCTCTTAGATGGAGGAAACCAAAGGAAGGCAGACTCTGTAGAGTTAGGAAGTGGCTTCATAGGCGCACCTGCAAAGCAACATGTTTACTCATAGATAGAAAATGTTAGAAAGGGGTCGCGCAGGCATGTAAGCAAACAATCACGTAGATTTTCAAAAAGTTTGGAAAAATTACAAAGGGGTTCCTTGGGAACCTGACATAAAGAGGGGGTCCACTCAAGTGACGTGCTATTTGAAAGAATTAAAGAGATGTGTATTTTTTGAATTGATTCATCATCAAGGAATCACCCCATAAAGGAAAATTTCCCCACGCGAGGGGAAGGTTATAGCTGTTCCCACCTCGAAGGAAGGTTTTCAAGTTCTTTCTTTATGAACCCATGATGAAGGAAACATGTTCTATTAGGGTTTCAAGTTGAGAATGTGATTCTTAAAAGAGTTTGTGAAGACTCTCAAGAAAAGATTCATTGGCAACAAATCCATTTTCTGAAAATCAAAGTGTTGTAGAAGTGACATTGTCACACATGAGGGGACAAATCAAGCAAAGAAGAGAGAAAGATAAAGGGAAAGCAAAAGAGAGAAGAAAAACACAAACAAATGGCACAAGGGTAGCCTAATATTTTAGGGTTAGAACTACTCATAAGTATATATATGTATAGTAATAGTATAAAATGAATTGTCATCAACCCCCTACTATATTAGACCATGTGAAGGATGCACGAGAAGACAAAGTAAAAAAAAAAATTTGGTCAACATGGAAGGGGAGCCTAAATTCCCCTGAAATGCTTTTCATAGTCCCCAATTTATAGAAATGTCACAAACATGGAAGAATGATGATACAAATAGAAGGTTTATGACACAAAAACCATGCCTGTATCCAAGCACCAACAAGGGTGACAAGGGTCATCAGGAACACATAGCATGATCAGGAAACACATCACAACACACACACACACATATAATCTAAAGATAGAGGGGCCTCCTTAGCTAATCGAGGGGTATGTGCAAGATCATCATGGAAAAACAAGCCCTTAAGTGGCAAAATTGAGAAAAAATGAGTTAGGAAACTTGATGTAAAGATTTGAATAAGTTATCTATATTATTTCAAAAATATGTAAGAATAGAATCTATATCAAATTGAATGTAGTTTCTAAACTACTAGGTTTATTTAAAAATATCTATTTGGTGAAAATTTGAAATTTCAATGCAAGTAGTACTTAAATTTCGGGGAAAAAAAAGAAGTGGGTGTGCAATGAGGCCACCTAACCACAATAAAATGATAATATTTTTTAATAATATTTTAGATATAAGTAGAGGACTCATGTCTAGATGTGATGCATATTTTTTGAAAAAAATTTCCAAGTAAATAATTATGAATTTTTTATTACAACTTTTAAAAAATATAAAAAAACTCGTATATCTAACCACCTTAACTTGGTCAAAACTTTATGAAATTCAATTTTATTTTTTTAATCTTATAGTATGCAAATTATATAATGTGATGCATGTTTCAGATTCAAAAAATGTGATATCGTTTGAAAGCTATAGATGTTTTTCAATTAACCTATCAATCAGGACTTTAGTCATAATTCAAATAGAAATGAATAATTATTATTTATTAAATTAAAAGTAAATCATAATTTATATTGGTGGAAAGTTGAGAATCTCCTTTTAAAACCCTTTTCGCTTCATCAATTTTGGGTAAAAAGAAATCATCAGCAACATACCCTACATATACCCATCATATCGCCACTTTTTGGCCCATCATGGTCTTGCACATACCCTCGACCAAGAGGTCATCCACTTCTCACTCTAGATCATTGTAGGAGGAAGGAGGATGACCCTATAGTGAAGGAGCTTCCAACCCTCCCACAACAAGGGCTAAGGAAGAGGGCCCCACTAGGTCCTCTCCATCGAGCTCTTGTAGAGCTAAGGTCAGCAACTTCACAAAGATTGTTGACAAGGCCAAAACTTTATCCACAAAGTTAAACATGCACCTTACAAGAGTTCCATGTTTAACTTCAATGGATGGGGAAGGCTCTGCCTAAGATTCACCGCTAGGCTCATCAAACGATTTGGGAGTAGTGACGAACTCAGGGGAAGCCGGGATAGGTTTTGTCACTAGGATAGAACAACTCAGCACAAGGCCACCTTGTGAAGAAGGTGGGATCCTCTTACATTCCCCATTGTAGGAGGAACTACCCTCCAACTTCTACTTCATCAGGGGATGTGAGCTCCCCATAGACGAGGTAAGAGGTGTAGAGGAAGATGAAGAGGAGAAAACCATAGTGGACACCATCAAGGTATTCGTCATATCTATGGGTCTCAGGAAAGGTGGGATATCCAGAACAAATATCAACAAAGGCAGATCCACCAAAGGAGTGATGAACACCTGCACCCCTTGGGGTAAGGCACATTCATACTCACAACAGAAGCAAAAAGTGATGCGAAACTAGACTGAGGGGAAGCAAAGGGAAGGAGAGAGGAGGATGCTATAGGAGACCCTAAAGTTGGGGCGGTCATCTCCTCTTCCTTCCTTTGTAATGCAGCTTGCTCAACCAAGAGATCCTTTCACTGATGCTTGCAATTGCATGCAAGATAGTTTCTACGACTATTTAAACTAGAGGTTGGAGGCTGTGAAGGAATGGAGAGCTCCTGCTTAGCCATGAGAGTGTCCACTATGACTATTTCTAGTGGAGGAACAAACTCCTGAACGAGACGAGGAGAAAATTGAGGAACATCAGGGGGAGTCAGTTTGAGTGGCTCGACAACACACCTCTTTCCGCTTGCTGCTTTGGGAGAAAGAGCGGTAGGAGGCTATGAAGGATGAGACATAGAGGACTCTCCATAGGAGGGCTTCTTCCTGCTATACCAAATGGGTCTAGGCTCCATGGGTAGAACAAGAAGTTCAAATGCAAGACGCTTAGGCTTTCACCAAGCGGGAACCATAGGATCCTCCTGCAAGCATGGAACATAATCTAACAACATGAAAATAGAGTGATAAGAAGCATAAAACTGACCAATGGAAGAGGAAGAAGAAGGGTCTCGAGACCACCTCTCTTCTTCCCTTCTTCATGCCATGGTGGCATCACTGTCAGCTTTTTGGCAAGCCCTATGTGAGACAGCATAAGGTGATTACAGATATCTCACTCTTGGTGTCAAGTTCCCTTTCTTATAATTCTAATAAGTCCAATATAGAAGGTCCCTCCTAGGCAGAAGAGGATCGACAGGTACAAGCCAAGAGTAATCCAAGGAGTAGCTACCACGAGCAACTAGCAGTCTATAATCGGTGTAATGTATTATGTGCACAGAACCATTGTGGATAAATTTTAGGCATTTATGCATGATCGAGGGTACAGTATTCATAGCCACTAACCAAGGGATACCCAACTTTACCCTAAAGATTTTAGATCCAAGGATTATGTCAAATAGGAGCTTCACAGATTTTGGTCCAGCCAAAATCGACAAGACAATACTACCCATGGGAGGTATGAAAAGTTTGTTGGGTGTTCAAATGGTACTCACGGGTGCATCATACCCATCTTTATATAATAAATTGATTAGCATAATCTCCTTAGTTATAATATTCACTTGAAATGTCAGATCAACGAGAACACCGGCTATGACATTCCCATTAATTCACGTAGGAATGTAGAGAGGAGATGGTTCCCTATTAAAACTCATCAATAGGTCCTATGAAGTGAAGGTTATACCATTATCACTGTTCACAGGATTCACATAGGGGATAGATTGATACAAGAATGAAGCCATTACACACACTTGAAAATACTTTCAAATCTAGCATCCAGAAGGTGATAGGATAGGATAGTGACCCAACTACAGTTTCATCATGCAATACTTTTGGAACCTTCCAACTACGCATGCTAGGGGTCACAGGTTGGGTTATGAGGAAAAAATCCCCACAACACTCACACCTACAAATATCCTAGAGTATGAGGAAAGGGTCTTTCAGTATCACAAAACGGAACCAAAATGGTTCACGTCAAGTTCACCAAAATGTAAGGTAGGGGGACCAACCACATTCAAAGCCCCAAGTCATAGAGAGCCAAGAGTGGAAGGCTGCCCTAACTTACCTCAACTAATAGGGGTGATAAGAAATGAAAGATGAGAATGATAAGGACTATGAGGCCCTTTGATAACTCTATAGACCTGAAACTTGAAACAGGGCTAGGCAAGTCAGTTTTTGAGTTCAACATTATGTCTTAGGAAGATCTCTGCCCAAGGACGAAAGCGCAGTCCCAGGATGATCGCGTGGCATGCTAGCATCTCTCAAGTGTGTTGGCGTCTGTACGACTAGAGGACTAAAGAGACAAGGTTAAATGCTAGAAAACAGACTAATGACCTAGCTAACTACTTCCAAAGGGCCAAAACAACACTATGAAGTAGACAAGATATGCTCAAATATGATAAAGTAAATAGACAAGAGTTAGGGTGGCAAGAATAATCTCACAAAGGAATTTGTTCACTAGCTAGCTCTAAGTGATACGTCCACCTACACACAAGAAAGATGGAAATTTGGTTGGGGTTGTATAGGGGTATGCCTCAAGTAGACCCTCATTTTAGTGTGTCCACCTCCATAGACAACAAAGTTTGCAACGATAGATAAATAGTATGGTAAAGAAAGGAATGAAGCAAAGAACGCTAAAAAACTACAAAATAGTAAATGTGCTTACTCAACCAAATAGTAGAGGAGAGGAGTAGAAATCTCACCACCTCCACCAAGAGTACTCAAGGCTAATCGGGGAGAAAATGAGAGGACTCAAATGTCATGTCCCCTTTCTAATTTTAGAAACTTTCTATTTTTAGCAAGCTTAGTGTCCTAAAAAAAGCATATTTGAATTTGACAATTTAACTGGGAAAAGGTTCATTATTCAAGATTATTAAATTAATGATTTTTGGGGAGAATATTAAATATATTTGAAATAAATTATTAAATCAAGTTTGGATGTGACTTCTTAGGGAAGATTGATTTTTTCTTTTTTTGGCATTGGTAGTGATGCAAGATGAGGTTTCTTCTTTGCCAACTTTTTCTGAATGCATGATTTTGTGCTTTCAACACTTGGCTTGAGGAGTTACAAGTCTTCACATGCAAACCGCTCATTCTAGGTGTTCGTGTTTGTGGCTACAAGGTTTGGCATGCTTTATTACTTGTTTTAGAAGTTTGGATTGAGTTTATGCTTGTTTTCTTTATTAGAAGGTTGTGGATCTATTAGAGAGGCTAATAAACCATTGTAGGGATAATATCTTAGGCTTGAAAACCAAGGATATTTGGACTCAAGGATAGTGGCTCTGAGGGTCTATAGGCATGACTTCACACTGAAGTTGCATTGGTGCTAAAAGATGGCTTTAATGTGGATTTTAGGTTGAGTTGTTTAGTAGGGTCTGTGCTTTGGAGTGCTCAGATTTTGGTATATTTTTATATTAATGTTGTTATCAAATTTTTGGTCATTTTATCAAATTTTACTCATGTATTTTTGCTGCTTAGACTCCATTTAGAGTGCTGGAGATTTTTTAATTGAAAAATATAGTGTTTTGGTTGCAATTTTTGGGTTTGATTGCCCATTTTCATTGTGCAAATTGCAGCAAAGTTATGGATATTATTTGCTTCTGTAATGAATAGAAAATTAATGATTTTAAACTTGTAATACCAGCAGCAAGTCATGCTTTTTCCTTTGGCACACTATTTTATGTTAAAAATGAAGAAAATGGTTGATTTTTCATTGCACCAGATTCCTCTTTTTATGGGTTTTTGAGAAAATATTTAATGGAAAATTAAAAATGTTTATGAGGAACATTATAGTGGTATCAGAGCTATGATCTTGTCAGCCTGAGGGTTTAAAGTTTTCTATGTAGCCAAGTGACAAGGAAAAGAGGTATCTACATTGGGAGAAATAGAAGGAAATTGCCACAAATCCCCAGCTAGAAGGAAGTGTAGTTGTGTCTTCAAGGGATAAGACAATGGATGATGCAGATGAAATGCATAAGCAATTTTTCCAAGAACTACAAAGGAGTCAAAAATTAATTGCTGATAGTCTTGCTAAGACAAGAGAGATGATGAGGTTATTTGCTAAGAAAATACAAAACCAAGCAACACCTAATGAAAAAGGTAGCTCTTCTAAGTCACAAAAATGCAATACAAAACCCTCAAAATCAATTTTCTTCCCTGAAGGTAATTCTCAAGCAACTAACCCAATCCCTAATCCCATGGAGAATTTGGCTAAAGAGCTCACAACAATCAAAGTTTCTTATGAGAATCAGGATGAACAGTTTAAAAGTGCAATCTCATACAATTACTATGTCTCTCAAATGAAAATTTTGATGGAAGTAAGGGGTTATAAGAACCACTATGATTATAGTGGAGGATAACTTAAGAGAAAAATCAATAAAATTTCAGCCCCTACCTTTGACGGAACTAATAAAATCTCAGCCAAAGCGTGGTTACAAAAACTACAGACCTATTTTACACTTAGTCCAATGAGGGAACAAGATTCCATACAATATGCAACCTTACATCTGGAGGGAGTTGCCTATGACTGGTGGTATCATGGAATAATTACTCAAGGTGATGATAAGCTAACTTCTTTTGATGATTTCAGTCAAAGATTAATTGATAGATTTGAGCTTAAAGAAGAAGAGGAGTATTTTAAGGAATTGTCCAGTTTGAAACAAAAAAATTCCATAGATGATTGTGTTGAAAAAATTCAAAAGGTTGTTGTTATGGTACTAGATATGTTTGAAAAAGGATCATATACCTTTTCTTGGAAGGTCTTGAAGAACCTGTTAAGGGACTTGTTAAGGCTTTCTCACCCACCACCTTGCAAGAAGCAATAAAAAGAAGTTTGCAGCTTGAAGTTTATATGCCCAAGAAAGTCAGTGTCCATCAAAATAAACCTCCAAACTTATGGAAACAAAAAGGGAATTTTCAAAAAAAGACTGCCATAGTTCCCCTAAAAAAAATGTTCCAAACTCAGCAGGTAAGAGGTTGGATGATGTGACAAAATTTGAACTTCGAAGAAAGAAGCATTGTTTTACCTATAGGGAACCATGTTCTAAAGAGCATAGATGTCTGGGAAAAGGATAGGTGCATTTTATTGAGGTGATTTCAGACTTTGATAGAGATGATAATGAGGATTTCCATGACTCCAAAGAGGTGGCAGAGTTAGAGGAAGAAAAAGAAAATAGTAATGGAGGTCTATAGCAGCCCTATTAGGAGCACCTAGGTTTCATCCTTTCAGAGTTTGGGGATTTATAGCTGACAAAGGACAACAATTCTCATAGATAGTGGTGCAACACATAACTTTATAGATGAGGGTTATGTGTCAAAGAGAGGGTTGAAGATTGAAAACTTTGAAGGTTTCAATGTTATTGTTGCAGATGGTTTTACTATACCATGCACCTAAATGGTTTGACAACTCAAAATAACCCTAAATGACTATGAGGTATGTGATGAATTTTATATGGTTGTAATAGGGGAAACTCAATTGTATTGGTTGTTCAGTGGTTGCATTCTATTGGAGGATACTATACAAACCACCAAACCATGGAGTTCAAGTTCCAAGCCAATGGGAAAGAGATTGTGTTAAGAGGCCTTTCAAATGGAGCACCTAGAGTGGCTTCAATAAAAATGATGGAAAGGAATTTAAAAAAGGGACAAGTAGCTTGGGAAAAGACAATCTTGATCCATACAGCCATCTCTTCTAAGAAGCAAGGTAAAAATCATTTTGAAATTCAATTTACTCTTGATAAGCATAGTCTTATTTTGAATGACTTGCCTCTTGGGTTACCACCAAATAGAGAGTTAAAACATGTCATTGAGTTAGAGAAAGGTGCAAAACCTGTGATTACTACTCAGTACCATCATCCAAGGAGTTATAAGGAGATAGAAAAAACCATTTAGGAGCTTCTTGATTTAGGTTTCATAAGACCTAGTTCAAGTCCATTTGCCTCTTCTATAGTCTTGGTTAAAAAGAAGGATGGCACAATGAGAATGTGCATAGATTATAGAGCCCTAAATAAGAAAACCATTAAGAATAGGTATCCCATACCAAGGATAGATGAACTTATTGATGAGTTACATGGGGTAGTTTACTTCTCTAAAATAGATTTGAGATTGGGTTACCATCAAATCGGTATGAGGAAAGAAGATGTAGAGAAGATTGCTTTTCATTGTCACTATGGTTATTTTGAGTTTATTGTCATGCCATTTGGTCTCACAAATGCACCAACAACTTTCCAATTTACAATGAATAAATTTTTCAATAGGCAGCTCAAAAAATTTGTTTTAGTGTTATTTGATGATATCTTGAATTATAGTAAAACTTGGAAGGAGCATCTAGAACATTTGGATATAGTTTTGGGTATTTTGGAGAAGAAATCCTTTTATGCTAAGTTGTCTAAATGTGAATTTTGGCTAACTGAAAATTTCTATTTGAGACACATCATAAGCTCATAGGGAGTGCAGGTTGACCCACATAAGATACATGCTATAATAGATTGGCCACCACCCACCAATCTTACTCAGTTGAGAGGGTTATTTAGGTTATGCAGCTACTGTAGAAGATTTTTAAAAGGTTTCTCTCATCTACCTGCCCCCTTAACTAATTTGACTATGAAAGGAGCTTTTATTTGGATAGAAGAAGCTCAAGGTACATTTGAAACACTCAAAAAGGTAATGAGCTCTTTCCCAATGCTTGTAATTCTTGATTTCTCTCTTCCATTCGTTGTTGAATGTGATGCTTATGGGGAAGGTATTGGGGCTGTTCTAACTCAAAGGGTAAATCCTATAGCATTTGAAAGTAGAAAATTGAATCCTTTGGAAAAGGGGTATTGTATTTATGACAAAGAAATGTTGGCAATTATGCATGCTCTAGACAAGTTCAGACAATATCTTATTTGTGGTAAGTTCATGGTTAAGACTGATCATAATAGTCTAAAATTATTTTTGAATCAAAAGGATTTGAATGATCACCAATAGAAATGGGTGAGTAAACTACAGGCTTATGATTTTGAGATTGAATATATAAAAGGAAAGAAAAATGTAGTTGTTGATGCATTTTCTAGGAAGCCTTCCTTATGCTCTCTTTCTACTATCATTGCTGATTGGAAAGTAAATATAATTTTAGAATATGTTAAGGATTCATTTTCTACTGACATTTTGGATAGTAAGGTGGAAGATGATAGGTACACCACTACTGATGGTTTAATCTTTTACAAGAACAGGGTATACTTTGTACCAGGTTCTAAGATCAATGAGAACATAATGAGGGTTTTCCATGATACTCCTTTGGCTGGTCACCAAGGGTATTATAAAACATATAAGCAAGCTCGAGAAAGGTTTGCATGGAAGGTAATGAAAGAAGATATCCTCAATCATATTAGAGAATGCATGGTATGCCAACAAAATAAGGGTGATTAGATTTTTCCAGCAGGTTTGCTTCAGTCACTCCAAATTCCTAAGCACAAGTGGGAAATCATATTAATGGAATTCATCACTGGTTTGCCTAAAGCTCAAGGTAAATATTATATATTTGTGGTGGTAGACAGGTTGAAAAAGTATGCACATTTCTTTCCTATCACTTCTGAATTTAAGGCACCTCAAGTAATAGATTTGTTTATTAGAAAAAAATTTAGATTGCATGGGTTGCCCAAAAACATTGTTAGTGATAGGGACAATAGATTTCTCAGTTCTTTTTGGAAGGAATTATTTCGTTCGACAGGTACTAAGCTTACTCCTAGCACAATCTATCATCCACAAATGGATGGACAAATAGAAATTGTCAATAAGTGGATAGAGGGGTATTTGAGAAATTATTTTTCAAATCAGCAAGGTGCTTGGGTGAAGTGGTTACACATAGGGGAGTACTGTTACAACACATCTCATCATATGTCTATTGGAATGTCTCCTTTTTGTGCTCTCTATGGCTATGATGATCTTTCTTTTTCTAGCTTGTTATTTTCAAATAGTAGAGTCCCTACAACAAGTGACTTTATCTAACAAAGCCAAGAGATTTTAAGGTCTCTTAAAGATAATTTGGCTCATGCTCAAAATCAGGAAAAGCTATACACAGATAAGAAGAGGATTGAGAGAGTTTTTGAAGTGGGTGATATGTCCTTTGTGAGGTTGCATCCATACAAGAAAATTACCTTAACGAGGAGTGGAGCAGAGAAGCTCAAACCAAAATTTTATGGACCTTATAGAGTCGCCAGAAAAGTTGGGGAAGTTGCATATGAGTTGGAGCTACCACCAAGTTGCAAGATACACAATGTTTTTCATGTCTCATGTCTAAAGAAGGTTGTAGGGAATCAAGTTATGACTTCTTCTATTATGCCACCTCTTGATGATGAGGGGAGACTAATCCTAGTACTTGAGGAGATTTTGGAAACAAGGGAGAAGAAGTTACGAAATAGAAGCATCACTGAACACTTGGTCAAGTGGAAGGATTTTCCTATTGAGGATGCAACATGGGAAGGATCAGAGGTTATTAATCATCCAAACTTACATTTCTTGAGGAAAATTAATCTTTGGGAGGGAGGACTTTTCATGTCCCCTTTCTAATTTTAGAAACTTTCTATTTTTAGCAGGCTTGGTGTCTTGAAAAAAGTAGATTTGAATTTGACAATTTAACCGAGAAAAGGTTCATTATTCAAGATTATTAAATTAATGATTTTTGGGGAGAATATTAAATATATTTGAAATAAATTATTAAATCAAGTTTGGATGTGACTTCTTGGGGAAGATTGATTTTTGCTTTTTTTGGCATTGGTAGTGGTTCAAGATGAGGTTTCTTCTTTTCCAACTTTTTCCAGATGCATGATTTTGTGATTTCAACACTTGGATTGAGGAGTTACAAGTCTTCACATGCAAACCACTCATTCAAGGTGTTGGTGTTTGTGTCTACAAGGTTTGGCATGCTTTATTACTTGTTTTGGCAGTTTGGATTGAGTTTATGCTTATTTTCTTTATTCATAGGTTGTGGCTCTCCTGCAAAGGCTGATAAACCATTGTAGGGATAATATCTAAGGTTGGAAAACCAAGAAGATTTGGACTCAAGAATAGTGGCTCTGAGGGTCTATAGGCATGACTTCACATAGAAGTCACATTGGTGCTGAAAGATGGCTTTAATGTGGATGTTTGGTTGAGTTGTTTGGCAAGGTTTGTGTTTTGGAGTGCTCAAATTTTGGTATAGTTTTATATTGTTGTTGTGATCAGTTTTGTGGTCATTTTATTAAATTTTACTCATGTATTTTTTCTGCTCATACTCTATTTAGAGTGTTGGAGATTTTGTAATTGAAAAATACAATGTTTTGGTTGCAATTTGTGTGTTTGATTGCCCATTTTCATTGTGCAAATTGCAATGAAGTTTTGGATATTGTTTGCTACTATAATGAACAAAAAATTAATGATTTTAAACTTGTAATACCAGCAGCAAGTTGTGCTTTTTCCTTTGGGACACTATTTTATGTTAAAAATGAAGAAAATGGTTGATTTTTCATTGCACTAGGATTTCTCTTTTTATGGGTTTTTGAGAAAATATTTAATGGTAGATTAAAAATGTTTATGAGGAACATTATACTGGTATCAAAGCTATGATCTTGTCATCTTGAGGTTTTAAAGTTTTCTATGTAGCCAAGTGACAAGGAAAAGAGGTATCTACATCGGGAGAAACATAAGGAAATTGTCACAAATCCCCAGCCAGAAGGAAGTGTAGTTGTGTCTTCAAGGGATAAGACAATGGTTGGTGCAGATTAAATGCATAAGAAATTTCTCCAAGAACTACAAAGGAGTAAAAAATTAATTGCTAATAGTCTTGCTAAGACAAGAGAGATGATGAGGTTATTGGCTGAGAAAATACAAAACCTAGCAACACCTAATGACAAAGGTAGCTCTTCTGAGTCACAACAATGCAATACAAAACCATCAAAATCAATTTTCTTACCTAGATCTTCCAATATTACTAGTCTGAGGAAATGCATCCCAGTTACATGTCAGCATGTTAAGCATGTTAAAGCGCGAGGTGCAATAATAGATGCTACGCATGTTATGTGTTGCCACAGGTAATATAGGCATAGGTGTTGGGGTCAGTTATGTGATGTATACATGCAGAAGATCAAGATGGACACTTGTACCAACCCCTACTCCTCAAGCAGCACTTGCAATACCCTAATCATGGCTAGGAGCATCATGAGGACTCAAAAAATCCCATAAAAACAACACATATTTTAGTTCATGACATAGAAGAGTACAAAATATAAAACCATGAATGAACTTATGTTATAATTAAAGACCTCATGACAACTTACTTGCAAGTTTTGTGCTCTCTCAATCAATATTTTAACACTCTCTCTTATCTCATATGTTTGAGGCACTATGAATAACAACAGATTTTCTTCATTTCATTTTTTTGGGTCTTCCTTATTATATGTCAGAGGGTTCTTTGAATAGCGATGTCATCATCATAATGACTACACCTCCTATGGATGCTCTCATCTACTACTAGTGCCTTTCCCCAATCAGTTGACTACAACAAGAATATTAAAAACATTATAGAAATTAACCCAATAAACTTATGAAAAAAACATAATAATAAAAAAATTTGCTCGTATCTAATTTGTACAATTACAATGAGATAAACCCTCTCCGACTAAAAGCACTGAAGATACATTTAGAGATCATTATAATTTTGGGAGACTTCTATCTGATCAATGTCCCCAGCTGACAAAATTAAATGCTCAAAAAATATTACCAAAATGAAACCAATGGGCACTTACGAAAAAACATAAGAATAAAATGGTATATTGGAGTCATTAATTGGAGGTTGGATAAAATGGTACATGGTATGTACCACCCCCATAGTAATTATGTTTGTAACTAAGCGATTCAAATTGTAATCAATTAGCAACTCTTCCCCTACAGTTATTGATTTTATCGCACATACGAATACATGGAACCTCATGTGCCTCGAATATGCAATTGGGTTGCTTATTTGTTGACCCAGGTCATGTACTATTTATAAACCCTGCAATATTCCCTGATGCTTTTAGCCTTCCATCAATGTACATAGCCACTCCTTTATTTTGATCCTTATATTTTAGTTGTATATAATTTGCTGACAGTGCATACCTACGCATACTTCGTGTATATCGAACCAGTTGCATCCAATGTTTGTAACTATAAAAGGGTCCAACATACTTCATCAATTCAGTAACTTTTTCGTAACAAACCTTTATGCCGTCCATGCAAAATAGGCCCAAACCATGTAATGGCGATGGTGCTATGCGATATATCCTCTCGTTGACAAAAAAATTAGTGTTTATTGGAGGAAGTTCAGGGCGCATTGTTTTTGTAGTGTTTGCATCAAAGGGCACCTCGATGTCCCATATGCTCTCATCATCATAGAACATGACCCCCTTGACAAGAAAAAATTCCATGCATTTACAAATTTTTTCTTCCTAATCTTTTGATCTTAGTTGATCTCACTCTTTTAGACCTACTACATGTCCCGCTTTCCTCTTCTCTTCTTGAATATCCCTCGCTCGAGGAAGACAGATCAGACAAATACCTATTTGGTGGTACCTGCACTCATAAGGATGTTGGATGAAGTTCTTTCATGGTGATGTGATCCCAAGGTGACATTATGATTAATCTATCATTTCATCACTAGAATTTCATAGGTTATAAGGTAATCAAGTCTTAATAGATTGCAAGCTATTGTTACTACAATCCAAATGTGTCCATCACAAATCAAATCTACTTAACGTTTTAACTCCCAAAATTTGTAACAAGTGTTAAATGTGACTATGGTCCACCAGTTACACAACCAAGGCCTCAAATGTATTCTCTAATTGTAATCAAAGGACTTTTGCTCTTCATTCAAGTAAATAAACTTGAAGGGAAACACCACCAAGTGGTTTATTAGACACCTACATGACTAAAAATAGCAGCAAATTTACATTTAATTTCCATATGTCTAAGTGGTTAACGGGGAGGGAGTGTGTACTAGGCCTGGTTAAGTCATCATAAGTTTACGCTTTGGCAATAAATTTTTTTTAAGTCATATTAAATCTTCCTATGTCTAATTGCTAGGAGATTTTTGGTATGTTTAAGGTAGGATGAGTGGTTGCATCAATGTTCTAGTTCTCTATGACGAGGTTTCAACATCTTCAAATAGTGAAAGTTAGTGCTCATAGTCATTTGAAACAACAACATTTTGATTACGTATGATAGTAGGATTTGATAACTTAAAATATGTCTACTTCGAAACAAAAATATCTCTAACAACTCTAAGAGCTATAATGGGATGGCCACCATCCTAGGAAATATTCTTCATTCTCACTTTTAGGTGTTAAATTTAACAATACCTTGATTGATGAAAGAGCCCAAAGAGCCTTTCTCGATGGTATCAAGTACACATAGCGATGAAAGTCATATGGTTGGACATGATTTAAAGAACTTAGCTAGGAATTATTCATTTAACCTAAGGTTTTCTCATAATACCATCATTGGAAAAGTATGATCAAATTCTTCTATTATGAAGAATTGGTCTATGTGCCTCTAGTAATCACTAGAAATGTTTGTAAGGATAAAATGACTAATTGCATCAGGTAGGAGAGAATCAACTTTGAGTTCTTCAAAGATTATATTTCTCTATTCATAATTTTTAAGGGTTGTGTGTGGAGGAGGTTATCACTACCAAGAAGGGAGGAGACCTTTCCTTGCATATGTTTGTGGTGGAGGTATTAAAGAAGAATTGTATGCCTCTATTTCCATTCATTAGATCTACCTTAGCCTAGCATATACTTGGGCTAAGTCTACAATTGCTTTAGACTCATGCGATGAAGGCTATGTGTGATGAAATCTTAGACCTCAACCAAGATGTGGGTAGATTATGGGAGTTTTTCCAAGACCTGAGGCTGGTCGATAAAAATGTGAAAGACTAAGCTATTTTATTTTTTTTGTCTTATCTTATACCATTTTACGAGAATGGGGGTGCCAATGTATGAGAAGGTCTTTGGAAACTAGGCATGAAAATTGAAGGTTAAAGAGAATGAGGGTGCTTAAACTTCGATCTCATTGTCCCTTGGTCATCGATTTTCACGAGGTACCTCAACCTTGTCCTTGGAATTTAGTATTGACCTTGTTTTCCTCCTCAAACTCTTCTGTGTGATATTGACCTTGTTTTCACTCCTCCAAACTCTTCGTCGGCGCTAGTATTGACCTTATTTTAACTCCAAACTCTTCCTCGGTGCTGGAATTTACCTTGTTTTCACTACTCCAAACTCTTCCTCGGCACTGGAATTGACCTTTCACTTCTCCAATTCGACGAGCTACAACCTGGTTTCGTTAGGTTTTACAATATGTTAATTAAGTTCAACATTTTGGCGCCATTTAGCTAGGTTTTAATATTCTACAATATAGTTAAGTATGTATTAGCTATATTTTACATAATAAATAATATAATTATTCAACTTATTATAATTACATATTATATTCTTTAACAAAATTATTAAATACGTATAAAACTATTATAATTAATAATTAATAATAAATTATATTTTATATAATACAAAATATAATTAATATAATATATATTTAATATAATGAAGTAATATATATTAATATAATATTAAAATGAGAGAGAGAAATAGAATTTGATTAGTTGTTTCATGTCAACAATCCAAGGATGGCATGTGTCCTTGGGAGTTATGCTCAAGGTAGCATGCCATTTGATTCTTGATATGATAATTCCTTTAAGACCTCTTCAATGCTGCCCATTGCACATAAGGAGACAAAGATAAAAATAGAGAAGAAAATATAGAGAGAGAGGGAGATAATGAAAAGCATACAAATATAAACGGAGACAAAGAGATAGAGAGGGGTAGAGAGATAAAGAGACAAGGATGAATAGATAGAGATATAGGGATGGTGATTGATATATCTCATAAAACTCTCTATCTCTCTTATCTCCCACACTATCTATCACTCCCTCTAGCCCCCTCTATCTATGTCTCCCCTATCTCTCGTCCCTCCATCTCTCCTCCATCTCTCTATCTCTATCTCTATTTATGTTTTTATCTCCCTCTCAATCCTCTCTCTATCTCTTTCTATCCATATCTTTCTCTACCTTTATCACAATCTCTCTATCTCTTTCACCATCCCCCTCTATCTCTCTATATCACCCCCTTTCTATGTCTCTCCCTACCCCTCTATATATATTGAGCTATCTCTCCCTCTCTCCTCTATCTTCTTCTCTCTCTCCCTTTCTACATATCGCTCTCCCTCTCCCCCTCTTCTTTCTCTCCCTTTTCTACCTATCTCCCTCTCTTCTCTCTTTTCCTCTTCAACCTATCTTTCCCTCTCTCCCCCTCTTCTCCCTCTCTCCTCCTCTACCTATCTATATCTCTTTCTCTCCCTCCCCTCTCTCTATCTCCCCCTCTCCATCTCTCACCATCTCTCCCTCCCTATCCCCCTATCCATCGACTCTCTATCTCCACCTCTCTTCCTTTCTCTTCCCATATATCTCCATCTCTTTCTCTTCCCATATATCTCTATCTCTCTCTCTTTCTCTCCCCATCTATCTCTATCTCCCCATATATTAACTAAGAAGCCATGCAAGCATACAATAGTATATGTTGGTAAAACTATAATAGTGTTTTATTAAACTATAAGTAACACTTATCTTTCTAATGTCAAGCCTTCTTATAAAAATAGTGTTTTATTAAACTATAAGTAGATTATTGTCACCACTCTTCATTCAACATGAAATTCCAAATGTAGCAATTGTTTTGTTGCTTTTGTCAAGTTTCATTAACCAAGCTATTTACTGGGTTGAATAAAGTTGTGTTATGACCCTTCATCTCTTTAAAATAATTAGACAATATTAGCGAGATCAGGAAGGGGAGAAAACTAAACTCCTTCAAAATAGGGGTAGTTGTGGGTTTGTTGGTTTTCTTTGTATACTATATACTTAGTTCCTCTAGGATAAATAAGTCACTTTAGATCATTTTCTTAGTTGTGTATCCTAACTAATATAGAGTAAGCTTTTTCATTTTAATTGACTACTACATAATAGTTTATGTGTTGAAAGAATTGTTTCCATTCTTTGTAGTTTTTACATTGGAATACAAATCATATTTAATTTCATGCCAATATACTTCTTTCATAAAGATATTTGTTTGAAATAAGTTCTTCATAACCCATCTAATCAAATCATAACCTATCAAAAAGGCAATAGGAATTTTCTAAAGAAAAGAACACTTGACCCAATCATAAGTGCATGGCCTTCACAAAAAGAAGTGATCCACCTTAGCAATAACAACTACCTAATTTAGACCTAGTAGGTTCAACTCAACCAACCTATCAACCTACCTTTAAGAGGCTTCCAAAAAGTTTAGAATGACCAATTTAAAAAATCCAAACAACTCTCAAAGTCTGACAAAGAACAGAAGTTAGATTTCACACTTTGACTCCTTGAATCCTTATAACAATGCAAACCTAGTTTTTTCCCAGTAACTCAAAACTTTCCCAAAACACTAGAGAAACGCTTGATGGTTTTATACACCCATTTGGAATTATTAAACATACTTCAAGGGAAAGTACAAGTGATTTTGAAAATTTTACAGTGATTTTGCACTCGTTGATTCCCTAAAGAAAACCTTATCTTGAGTATAATCCATCATAGTCACATATGATCACATCATTTTTGACCATTTCATATCATGAAAAGCCTCTAAAATATAGTATTCAAATAACCCATATCAGCAAGAATTTGTTTAGGTCTCTCCAATTCATAAATCATTATATTCTCATTTTCAGCATATCGGTGAAAGAATAGAAATGTCACAGTGATTGGATTACATAAGAAGATACACATCGGGATGACACAATCCATAGTCTCACTGATAAATAGATTCGTTAGCAAGACAAGTTCCATTGGGGTGAAATGAAAAGGTCATACCAAGCATATAGGTCTCACCGATGAAGTTCCATTGGCAAGAAACCTCTCTTGTATCATTGATCAAAGCACAAGGAGTTGTATTGGAAGGAGTCTTGGTGACATGAGATTGAAGGAATAATCATCGGGGAGACTTATAACATTAGGTAAATCACTGAATGTCTTAGCGATGCACCATGTCTTGCCGATGAAGACACAAACAAATCAAGATAGTCATCGGGGTGACTTGGCGACATTTATATGAATCAAATGGATAGATTATGTGATATCGACATAATGTCTCCCTGACCAAAATAATTTTTAATGAACGTTAGTCAAGCCTAAATAAAATGATCGCCCAAAATTTGAATTTTATTTCTGATAGAACATTTGATGTGACAGTGGGTAAATTCAAAGATCACCTATGCTCATGTTCAAAGCTAGGATTACTAAAGAGGACATATCGAGGAGATTGGCTTATGGTCTCTTCGATGAAGGGAATCTATCAGCAAGACAAGTCATCTCAGCATGAAAAATATATGTTGGCCCGAACGTTTAAGTCTCACTGATGAAGTTTCATTAGTGAGACCATCATTTCTTTCACCGACAGGAGCACTAGGAATATATCAGCAAGACATGTGCCATCGGTGTAAATCTTGAATGTTCACCTGACCTGCTAAGTGACACCGATAGGAGGATATCAGCAGGATTTTTGGTGACATATTCAAGACCAAAAGAAAAGTTATCAGCGAGACTTATAACATCAGAGGAACCACTGAATTTGTTAGCGATACTAAAAGTCAAGCCAATGAAGAACCAAATGAACCAAAATGATTGTCGAGGTGACTCTTGGCAATGTATATGGGACAAATGTTAACATCGGTCAGATGTGTAGAGTGTTACCCCAATCAACAGAGTATTCATTGAACATTGGTTGGGGCCTAATGTATAGATCACCCAAAGTTTGAAGGTGCCTTGCCGACCAGTTCATTTGATGTGATAGTAAGGAATTCAAAAATTTGTTACATTCATGCCTGGAGTTAAAACATTAATGGCACCACAAAGTACAGGTAATTTCATAAATTGAAAGGAAATCATTGCAAATTGAACATTATTGTGAATAAGGAGCAAAGGAAACAAGGAGACAAACAAAGGGCCAAAGAATTGTTTCAGTTGAAAGACCTCAATCAAAACTAGTAAGTCCTCTGCATTTTAACTTTTTCATTTCTGCAATTTTAAGCAAGTAATATGGAAGCCACTAGCTTGAGGAAGTTGAAAGGTAGAAAAAAAAGTGAGAGCAATCAACCTAAGAATAAGAAGAAAAAATTTGAGTCTAGAATTGAGTCGGAGGGTGTTGAATGAAGTCGACTCAAGATTTAATTGACCAATTGCCTAGCTCTAGGTCTAGAGGTAGGCGCTCCACGCAACTAAGGGAGAAAGTGGATAAATTGGATGAAAAGTGCAAGCACATAGGATATATTTGGACCCCAATAAGAGGCTTAGATTCCACTTTCAATGAAGAGATCGTTTTGAGCTAGTTTGTAATCTGTGGCATCTAAATTTGGGAAAAACGGTTTGCCCTAATGTGTTTATCAATATAGAGCTGGTAAAATTGTTGGCCACCCACTATGACTCAAAACTTAAGGGAATATGCGGACCATCTGGGAAACCATTCATATACATATCAGAGGCTTCCATAAGTGAGGTTTTTAAGTTGGAAGGGTGGTGTAATGAGAAAATTGAGAATGAAGAGCTGGAAAAGGAGTTTTGGAGAATGGATACCACTTACAAGGGTTGGAGGTTTCCCTTACATAGAATTGAACAAGATGGTAAAACTGTCCCACTTGATGATGGTGATGGGCCTCCATTCCATGTGGAATTATTTGAGCCCTATATGAGATATACCTATTTATTGGTAGGACAAGTGTTGGGTATGGAAGTTCCTGAGTATATGTCCATTGTTCCCATGGTAATTGTAGTTGACATTCAATGTCATAATTCTAGGTTATTCAACTATGCTTCATTTGTCTCCAAGGGACTCAACTTAGCATTGGTGGCAATCAAGAATAAATCCCCTATTCTGCACCCTAGGCATTATTCTCTTTTAATGCATCTAGTATTGTACTTCAGATAAGAGTTAGGGATTTGGCCAGAAAAGTTGAAGGTTTCACAGTTTGATAAAGAGGGAAAATTGTTACCCATTCAATTGTGGACTGTCATTTGGGACAATAGGTTTGATAATTCAAGTTACCTATATTTTGAAGAATGTTTTGTAAAGCCAGTATATGAATTCTACAATCATCCTTATGTGCACTCATTGACTAATGTAATAAAATGCTTCCTCAGACCTAAGGATTTTAATGGACCAATTGATCGCAATTGGGGAGACTGGTATTGCTTGGAAGATGCTACTATGGTAAGGGTGTTTGGTTTTGAGGATTCTCCATTTATTTTGCCTAAAACAGTCCTAGATAGGATTGCATATTTGGAATTTGTAAGATAAATGGATTTTTCTAGTTTCACGAATTTTGGTTCGTTTGGAAAACATGCATTTATTCCTAGTACTCTGTGCTTTGGTGATTTTACTGTGCTTGCAAAGGAAGGATGTGATTTTATCCTTGACAAATTAATGCAATATAATATGAATAAGGGTCCACCAAGAGAAGGTTTTGATCCAGAGGGATATATCAATTATGCCAAACAAAGGATAAACTTTGGACGATATGATCATGTGCCTTATTAGTTTGATGACATGATTAGAAATTTGTAGGCAGAGGAAGTAGAGAGAGTGGTGGAGGAATACAACAAAGGGTTGCCGAATACAGGGTTCCCTTTTCTGGAGATGAGGAAACTGGAGAAGATATGCCACGAGACCTACCAAGTAGGATTTCCAAATTAAAAACTCAAGATACAACTACCCTCCTAGAGAACTAAGTGTTGAAGAAAGCCAAGATACAAACACCAGACATATGGCATATAGGTCATTTGTAGCAGACAATGAATTTGTGAATTCTTCAAAATTCAAATCTTTCTTGTATAAGCAAAAGGGTGAGGAGATAAGGGAGACATTTGATAATATTACACCAAGAAATGAGGAGCAGCTACTAAATAATTTGAAATTAACTATGGATAGAAAAATGGCTAATATGACCCCCCGACAAAGGAAGGAAAATGTTAGAGGATGCTAGAGTTATGATCTTTCTAGGGCTAGATTTGAATTCTGCATTTTTGTTTGATATCTTCTTAAAGGATAATAGTGCCAGACACAAGCTTAGTCCGGAGGGGGTGACAGAAATATATGTTAGATCCAAATATAACCCAGATGAAGGATCACTCATGATATGGGCCTTGTATCCACCTCATAGAAATTCAGTGGTGATTGATACTAAGAAAGCATTTGGACATGTCATGACTCTGAAGGTTGGAGAGGTAGATCCTGTGGCAACTATAGACATTGGGATTAATGTGGCAAAACTGAATAAATCCCAAATACAAATGTTGATAAAACAAAAGGAAATGTACAAAATGAATAATGAAAGGATCATGAGAGAAAATGATTGTTTGAAGGACATGCTAGGAGTCACAATGGGACCTCCTAAATTAATAACACATGGTGAAAGCTCATAGGTAAAAGATCATTGGGAGGAGTCAACTGCATATTCACAAGGTAAATATGATACACTCACTGTAATAATCAGAAAAAGGTAGGACAACTTAACGATTTGGTTGAATAAGCTATGGGGAGTATCTTCAAAAAACCATGATACAGGGCAGGAACACAAGAAAATTGATGGAAGGATTCAAGAAAATTTCCAAGAATTAAATGAAAGAGATGTTCCTGATAGTGTGGCCATTGGTATGGGTGACCAAATTATAAAGAAACACAAGGACTATTATGATAAATTGCGAGAAGATGCAAAGGGGCTAGTTGATGTTACGAATATGGGACTACCTACACTATTTGAAGATGGAGCAAAGTTGAAAGAGAAAGCCAAGTGGATCAAAGAATGTGAATTGAAGCTGCAGGGAATTTTGGAAAATGCTACAAGGAAGGATTCGACATTGGATGAGAGTTGTGAGCACAACAAAAGGATGATAAAGGTGGAAATATCGGCCAGGAATTCATTAGGAGGTGTTGATACTCATGAAGGGCAGGATTATCTAGATCATTTATCAAATGTTCATCTATGGCTAAATAGAGCCTAATCTCTTGTTTTAATTAGTTAAGTAAAATAAAAAGTTTGTGAATTGTCCCTTCCAAGTTTTCATGTATTTATATCTATTCCATAGTAATGCAATAGATATAAGCATAGGAGATATTCAATAGATAGCTTTTTAGCAAAATTCTTTCATATACAGAGACTCAAATGCATGTATTTTGATGGAGTAAATGGAGATATCTAAGTTGCGAATTAAGATTTTGGTATCATTTGTTTGTTAAATTTATGCAATTATTTGATTGTCTCCATTCTGATACTTCTCTATTGTTTAAATTGTTATAACAAGTTTATACTCAGTTTATCATTGTACATTTGCTATATATGTGTGATTTGGTTATTCGGTTCTCTCAAGTAGGGATTAAAATATTTTAATCAATCACAACATTTGGGAAGTGTTAGTTGGATTAATAAGAAGAATCACATAACTATAATTGTCATTCTATCTCAAGAAGAGTTTGTCAATTATTCACTTGCACATTTACACAAGTTGTAAACAATTTTTGTGCTTGATAGTTTGAATTATTGCCATTATTGAAATCCACATTTGTAGATATTCATTAGACTCCATATACCCAATAAGGCACTGGTCTCCCCTTGTATTCTTTTATAATTTTCATTATTCTTATTTATTTTACACTTACATTTACAAATACACATACATATACATTTACTGTTTTCATTTATTTCTCATATAGTTTAATAATTTAATCTATTTCATATTATATGTGTTGAAGACTTTAAAATTTCAATTACATTAATTTATGGATATGTTGTATCTATAGCACTACAACACCATATGCTCTTTTTATTTACACTTGCATTTAGAAATACACATTTATATACATAGATATAGATTTCTTTAATGATATGTTGCATTTATTGTTCTAGGAGAGCATCCAGTGATTGCATTTATATTTACATTTAAAAATACGTATACATACATACATATATGTGTGTGTGTGTATCATTTATATTCAATGTTCAAAAATAACCCATTAGGTCTGCACATGGATAAAATTCATAAAATCAGATCTCCCCTAGGCTTGAACCTCTCATTTCACATGCTTTTCTTCACAAAACTCTTGAGGACATCTATACCTTCTTTATTTCTCATCCTACGCCCTATTCATGCCTCTTACAATTACAACAGTATCCATGGGGCCTCTTACACAAGCTACAGTAATCACAAAAAGTGTAAGAGCCCCTTTATATCATGTTTGGACTACAAAACCCTCAAAAATAGGGTAATTGAGTTGTATGCAAAGAAATGAAGCTTTCTAACTCAAATCAATGCCTTAAGCCCTCAAATTAGAATCAAATAAAAGCTAACACATATATTCATGACATGGAATTGATTTCACATCAAAATATGGCTGCATGTGACCGTCAGTGCTACATAAAAGGAAAAATACATAAAATTTGAAGAAAAACATAGATTTTTGAATGTCAAGAGCTTGTATTTTAAATCCTCAACCATCAACAACCATTACAATGATCACTTTACTTTTAAATGCCTTTTAAATGCCTTTACACTCAACCGAACAACCACCTCTACAACTGACTTTTTAATCTTTTATGATCACATGAAACATAAACCACACTAATTTCAAGGTTGTTAACATCACTATTGAAATGTTTTAATTTTTGACCTTTCAAACATTAAAAAGTACATCACTAAATTAATTATATAATGGCATAAAAATTAAAAACATCATGAATTAATTATGTAACCACATAAGTCAAATATAATTCTATCAAGAAATTAATATCAAATAGATAATATAATTGCATAACTCACATTTCAATGTCATTGATCTTCTTCTTCACCCAACTCTTTGTCTATATCATCCGATCAGATTCAACATTGTAAGATTGGTCATATCATCATCATCGTCATTGATATCGTTCGATAATGTCATCATCCACATGGATATCATCTTCATGAACATTAACTCCTACATCATCATGATCTAGTTCCTCCTCTTGACATCTTAGTTCGGGGACATCATCAACTAACTATTTCAATCTTGATCATCATCTCACGTCATCTTCTATTTCTTCGATATCTTCTTCCACCACATTATGCTTTCTGGGGCCTTCCTCTTGGATCATGTCTAACAACAAATGACCAACCTGGTTTACCTGGAACCTCTGAGTAAAATACCTTCTCACATTGGCTTGGGAAACTAGGGCTCATTTCCAGCTCGCTCGATCAACCTTGTATTAACCATGGTAAATCCATTATCATGTTCAATAACAGTTCTCTTGGGATCATTTTCATTCAATCATAGTTTGTACCATAGGACAAACAAAATTAATTTGAAGGACTTAAAGTCACACTCAAGTATATCATGCAAAATCCTAGATGGTATCAATTTTTTGAGACTTCTAGATGTATGTCACTTCTAGATGAAACATTAGTCACGAAGACTACGAATTATACGAATCATAAGTTTTTTTCGTGTAATCAAACTTTTTGATTCAAAATTTATGTCCATTGCACCACATAGCCTTGTGGTGTTTCACCTGTAATATGTCAAACATGTAAAAATTATTGCAATATCGTCAGTTGATAAACATATTTATTCTTGGTGGAATGTATGCAAAAACAATCTCAACATATATATACATCAATATGAAAATAATTAAATAATATGGGTGATTTATATATATATATATATGTACTTGTTTATCTCTTAAACCATATGCTAAATCAATTTCCCTTTGTGTAACATTGGAATCTCCATTACAATGAGATTCTTTAACCAATGAAGCCACACCTTCCCATGTTAATGCGCGACCAATTGTTGACATCATTCAATCCATACCATCATCCAATCAAGATTGTTTGCGACGTACAAATGTAGTGCATCCCACTCTCGACCAATTATATCAAAAAAAATGAAATTCACAAACGACCTATAATTAGTTAAATACCACAATGTACAACCTTAATTTATAATTGATGTATAGTGAAGATTAATAATTAAATAATTACAATATACATAAAAACCATATGTAAAATGCATTCCAATTAATCTCCATGACCATCTTATAATTACCTTTCACTTTCCTCAATCTACCTTTCCCCAATAGGTACTCCCCTTCGAATTTGTTAATGGAGTTGGGATCCCAAATGCTATCTAAATGGATCTTTGCTGCAAACTTAGGAAGATATTCACTAATGTACACCATGGTCTGGTATACCATATATCCCTCCACCATAGAACCCTCAGGATGTGCTCTTTGTCTAGCCAAAGCCTTCAAAAATTTCAAGTGCCTCTCAACCATCCACATTGACCTTGTGTGTACAGGTCCACACAATTCAATCTCCTCAACTTGGTGTATGAGGTAGTGTTCTTGTGCATTGAAAAATGTTGAAGGTGGACACTTTTGCATTTCACACATTAGACGAGAAATTTTTCTCTTCCAATAATTTATATCTTCTTTATGGATTTCTTTAGATGATAGTCATCTACAAGTGATTCAAGGCACAAATATATTAACGAGATTTAACAAAAATATACAGTATATTACATAACAAGTAAAACAAATGACAATTATAAAATCTATACAATGAATTGAACAAATATCTCTACTTACCTCATGTATTTTCCAAGATCATATATAACTTGCTTGACATTATTGTTGAAGTTATCTAGGAGAGATAGAGGTAGAATGTACTACAACAATTATAAAATTATCTTTTCATTATTTTTCCAAAAGTAGTAAACATAATACACTGAAAAGTACATGCATTGTACAGGTGTATATAATATACCAAAATAATTACCTTAATGAAGGTATGCCAATCATACGTTTTCATCCATGACCCAAATTCACCTTTGTTTGTTATTATATTGTTTATGTTCACAAAAAATCTTGTGGGAAATCAAATTTTTCATATGAATTTTTTTATAGCATTGCTTTGTTGCTCCATTAATAACCAAGGAAGGGAACTTATATTAATTTGGTTTCCATTGCTATTTAATTGAATGACATTTTTCATTGCATGATTGGCTTCCTGAATGTCACTAAGAATTTTCACAATTGTTTCTTTGTCATGCCTTCCATTCAATATTTTCCATATAACGTTTTTGTTATATTCTTTCTGATATGCATTGTATCAAATAAATTCACAATTTGTCGCTGCTCATAGTAGGGCAACCTACTAAATTGTCTGGGATAACTTTTCAATCCCTATGGAAGCCAACCATTAATGCCTTGACGACCTTCATGAAGCATATAAGTTAAACAAATTAACAACGACAATTATTGTCAATTACAACATGAGTAAACACAACACAATATAAAAATATAAATTCAAAACATATCATATATGATAGATAAACAATTTGATCTGATGTATAGCCTTGACGATTAATTCTATTATATTCCAACTGCATAGAGGGTGTCATTCTTAGTGGTTTGATGTAGTCTCTTCTTTCCCATTGAAATATGTTTTAGTAGTTTGATTCTTATGATTTATGTGGAGAGGAAGTTCCTATACTCATCAAACCGTTTTTTCCTAAACTTGTTGAATGATGAGATTTCATCTTTGGACCACAAATTGGACATGCAAATTTTCCCTTTGTTTGAAGGCACAGATCATATATAATTGGATTAAAATATGTCAATTTTATAATTATATATAATGAATAGATTATTTAAAAAATATGCATGATATCTACTTCATAAAATTAAATATCATTAAAGTGAAGTCGAACATTATAACATACCACAAAAATGTGTTAGCCATGTGGCATCATGAATTGTCCATACAAGCATTGCATGGAATTGAAATTGTCTTTGTCCTATTGGTCTAGAGACATAATACATAGTGACGCCATTCCATAAATTTAGTAACTCATCGATAAGAGGCTTGATATATACATTCATATCTTTAACTTGGTACTCACCTAGTTGAATGAACATAAACATTACATAATTATTATAACCACTTTACTGCAATATATATAAATTAATGTACATGACTATTGAATGAAAAAAATATAAGTCATTATGCAACAAATAAGACAAATGAGATGCTACTACGTTAAAGAAAATTGATGTAAAAAAATACCTAGAACAATCATTGGAAACATTATGTGCTTCCTCTTTATTGACATCTATGGAGGAATGTTATTGTTGATAACAAAACATGCCACATCGAGTAAATAGATCTCAACTCTCCAAATGGATTAATACCGTCCATTGCTGATAGAAAACGGATATGAGGTTCTTTAAAGTGTGGCCATTTTTCCTCTATGTCCCTAAATGCAAAACCATCTGTAGGAATTTGAAGAATGTCATCTCTACTTCTATTCCATGCATGGTAATCCATAAATTGTGCTAAGCTTTTGCACCTAAATAATCATTGCATATGTGGAATAATGGGAATGTAACGAAGAACCTTGCGAGACACATTTTTTGTTAGTTGATCTGTTTGATATCTTGATATGAAATTCTTGACGATACATTACAAAATTCATATTGTTTATGATATATAATATGATCACTGAGACATGCATCTATTTCTTGATACTCCATTCCGATATCTTTCATAATGGCAGATAAATCTTGATATGAGTGAGGTAAAATATTTGATGGTGGTAAAACAAATTCACCAATCAATCTACAACAAAAATAATTTGTTAATATAAAGAATATTAATGGTACATATTTCATCCTTTATTTACTAGTGATGAACTAACAACAATTAAAATAGATAGAAGAAGATGACATATATGACATACCTTAACATCGTAAGAGATTTCTATGTTTGATAAACCATTCATAGCTTTCCAAGAGTTCAACAACAACGATTACAATAGAGAAGAGTTGTTTGGGAGCCTTCATAAAGGGGCTCATATGCTTCTCAAGTACATGTAAATCATGAACATAATCAAAGTCATCTTCATCATCATGATCAGCTCTGCCACTAAATGTGTCATGGATCAATGTATTTGTACCATCATCTTCAACTATGTTTTCTGGCGCATGATCATCTTCTTCCATAGGATCATTAACTTCATCTTCGATATTCACGGCTCCATGTTTGTCCACTTGCAAAACCACATTCTTGGGCTGTGATAATCCATATCATGTGCCCTAGGGCACCCCACCTTTATAATAATGATAGACACAAATAAACCATAATCATGATCAAGTGATTATATATATATATAATGTTAAAATGATATAAACATTTACAAATTCAATCAATATAAACACATATAATGAACAACTTACCAATGGATGATAATCATTCCCCCCTTCAACATGACCATGCTACCTACAATGTTTCTCAGTTGTGATTAAAAGTCGTCTTGTCTTTAAGCCCTTGCAATTATTGCAAGGACAATAACATTTCCCATCACCCTTTTTTTTCAATCTAGCCCACAATCTATCAAGTGTCTCTTCATTTTGTTCTGGACTAATATTATCTGACATGATTTTTCTTTACCAAGCTTGAATATTTAGATCTTCAAAAAATATCAAACTCACACTCCAATAATTTTTATTCATAGACAGTAACAAAATCTAATAATTCTGATATTTTACACCAAAAAAATTTGGCATGCAACCACCACTGCAAAAGAGAAGATAATCTGAAGTTAATGACCCCAAAAAACACTTTAAAATGATAATTCCAAAACTTATTAAATTCTGATTTTACTATGATTTCCAACTATTAGACTCCTAAAATCATAATATTGAACTTGCACAACAAAATCTAAAAATGCAACTCTAAAAATGCACAAATCTAAAAATGAAATCTATTGAGATGTTGCTTTAAAATATGATTTTCAAACCTGGAAGTACAAATTTGACTTCACAAATGAATTATGGGAAAGGACAATGACTACCCTCAACCTAGCGATAGCTTCCTGATTTTTTTCTGATTTTTCCCAAGAAAATCATCCTTAGTTCTCTACAAACTATCGTAAGTATAGCAAATTCGCAAGCAAAGAAAATTCGTAAGAAAACGCTATCGCAATAAATAGTTGAGCTCACTTTTTATTTATGTCGGCCTCAATTTTGACTTCACATGTTCGTCGAAATTTTGATGAAAACTCTTTGTCACAATTTTGATGAAAAAATAGGTTTGTTGAAATTTCGACGAAAAAATAGGATAAAATTAAAAAAAATTGAAAATTACACATTAAATATCACTAGTACCTGACAATACATCTAATTATCCATCTTTTGTCATAATTTTTTGTCGGATTTTGCAGTCAAATGAGTTAGTGTTTGCTTAACAATGTTGAAAAACCATAGACTCTGAAATCCGTATTCTTCAATGTTGTCATCCTTTAACTGTAGACTCAAATTTGTTATTTTCTTTAGTAGAAGTATTAAACTTCAATGTATGGGAGCTTCTTGTTATTAATGTTTGAGGGTAGTTGTTATAGTAGAAAATATTCAAATGTCAATTGCAGCATTACTCCATACATAGGGTTGAGTTCAAGCATCAATCTAAAAACTATCCCTACATTTAAAAAAATAGAATACAGAATTTCATTAATTTAAATGATAAAGAAAATTTTGAACTACAAAGCCATGATAAAATCCCATCTACATCACAGAGGCTAAATTCCTGATATGTTGTTTTTATATTCTTTAGATTGATTAATCATCCCTGATAATGGTTTTCTAAGATTTATCTAGCCAATGTGTCTGACATATTAGTTCTTTTTAAGTAAAAATAAATGGACTCATATTAACTTTTTAAAGTATTTTTTTTTAAATTATCTTTATGAAAATATTAATATGCGTCCTATTTTGGGTTGGACGTAGCTTTTAAATTAGGGCTCAAACTTGTGATCATGTCTATGTTTTTCAATGGCTCAAAGCCTCAACCATCCTCTCTATGTTTGGAAGCCTTGTATATAAGGATATTATTGTTGCGTTTAATTAACAATAGATTTTAAAAAAAAAATCAAAATAAGATAAATATTTATCATTTGTAGATTAAGTGATAGATAATAATCTTTACTATTTCAATAGGTGTAATCTTAAAATTTTTGTTCTTTTATATATTCTGGGATGTTTTTTTTGGTTGTTTGCAATTTTTAATTCATGTTGTCATTTTTTGTTGAATTTAAAGATTATACTGTGAGTTCTGATTTTAAGATTTGAAGACCTTTCAAAAACCAAAACAATAGATTTAATTGTATTTATCATTTAGAATATATTTTTTCAAATATTGAATTATTTCATAAAATATAGAATAAATATATATTAGCCATCGTTGTTTATGATAGTATGTTTATAAATTTTTCATATAAGCTAAAATCAGTTTAAAAGAGGGAAAAGGAGGAGATTTAATAGGAAAAAGATAGTATAGTTAATAGACCTATAAAATTTAAAGTTGTACAAAAAGTTAGATTTCAAAACTACAGTGATAAATTACGGGTTGCAATGCAACCAAAGATGAAATTGCTGAAAATGTGGCTCAAAATTAATATTGAGGTGTCTAAATCTAAATATCATAGCTTGTAAACCTTTTAACAATAGTTAGAATACAAAACAATAGTGATAAATTAAGAGACACACTAATATCTCCTTTGTAATTGGACTTGTCTCCCATTTCTTGTAGGCTCCACATTAGAGTCATTGGAAGGTAGCCAAACATTTTATAATATATATTTAGGCCACTTCACACTTTGACATGCAATACACATCAAGAGCTATTTCTCAAATAGTGGGTTTAAAGTACTTGGATTCAACTAGTGACATTGATGATTGAAAGTCCACTAGCTTTGTCTATTGCCTTTGTTCTAGTCTAGTTACAAGGTCATGCAAGAAGCAATCATTTTTTGTTATGCATAAGTCTAGCTACTATAGTAGTTGCTATTTCACCTCTGCATGAATGAGCTATATTTCTCCTCTCCTTATTTCACCTTTTCACTTCTACGTGAATGAGTTGCACACCTATTTCACCTTTTCACCTTTTGCAATATGATGAATACTTATTTATAGAATTAGTTTTTTTTTTTTAAATTTTGGATTGGTATAACTGACACAAAATCATATTGTGATTTTTTTGTTTTAATGTAGGTATCAACCACTTATTCTTTTTCATGGATAATACTACATACTATCCAATTCCTCAACGTGGTTTCATAAATTTTGAACTTTATTACTTTCACAAGACAATGTAGGTGAAAACTTGTTCTCCTCTAATGATGACAATTACCCAAAGTTTTTTCCTAGTACACAAGGGCTCAATGAAGAAGTGGTCATAGAAGAAGTGATAATTGAAAAGGAAACTCCAAACAATGAAGTAGAAGTCACAGAAAATTAGTTTCATGTAACTCCTCAAGTAAAAAATAGAGTTCGTTGGAGCATTGCAAACACAATGGTTTTAATTGAAGCTAAAATAATTGAGAGAGAAACACAATCAAGTGGTGGTGCAATGAGAAAAGCATTAAATTCCACTGAAAAGTGAAAAAATATTCAATAATATTGCTCTACTCATGGTGTTCCTTGCATAACAAACCAATGTCGAGATCGTTGGGAGCATATTCAACCTAATTACAAAAAAAAAATAGAGACTATGAACATAATATTCCATTTGGGCATGACAGTTACTAGAATATGACAAGTCGTGAGAGGGTTGAAAAGAAATTTCCTACAAAGTTCATTGTTGAACTTTATGATGCAATGGACACCACATTTGGTAGAGATTGAGCCATCAATCCAGGAAATATCACTATTGAATCTTTCGATACAAGCTATGCATTTGATGAGAAAAATCCTCCAAATGAAGATGAGCCATTGCATGAACCTGAAACACCAAATATGGAAAGTCGTGACTAGTCTAAAAATGGTAGTGAAAGAGACAAACAATTCACAGGGAAAAAATGAAAATCAATTTCCAATGTTACAAGCATGAAGGATGTTATTGTTGACAACAATTTAAGTTGTTGATTTCCACTCTACAAATGGCTGACACATGAAATGCCATGAGCAGTGCATGAAAAATGATGATTCAATTAAAGAAAGGCTATTGAAGCTTGAAGAGCAGAAAATTAATGTGCAAATAAGCATGGTTTCAGCACTAAACATATTGAACAAGCAATGTTGAAGATCAACCAATCATATGAAAAAGAAGATTGATTTTTTGTTTGATAATGTCATAGAACTATAAAATAAAATAAATAACATTTGTATAAAACTGCTTATGATTAAAGTGCTTATTTTTAAATATAGTGATATTTATCTTTCTCTACAAGAATTCCAGGGATGTTACAAAGGTGTGTGGCATTTTAGGGATGTTTGGCTATCCCCAGAATAGAATAAAATGTCTGAGATGCACCTTAATTATCAATAGTGGCATTCTATTTAAATGGCATTGTAAAAGTATTATTGGAATAGAATTACCCAGGTTTTAAATGGCACATAATTTGTGAATGAGAGTTCATGTCAAACTTATGTTGCTTATTTTGATTTAGAGAAAAAAAGGGGAAAAAAAGGGGAAAAAAAGGGGCATGACTCAGTTTTAGAAGTTAATTATTATATTTCCTTTTATGCCTTATTGCTATGCTGATTATTGGACATTTTGTAGCATTTGGGCCTTTTTTTGTTATCTATTTGTAATAAAAATAGTGAATTTTTGTTCATGCTATAAGTTTGAATCGGCAAAAAAATTGAACATTGTCTCTCAAATTTGATGCATTATGTGAAATTCTAGACTTGAATCTCTATGTGGTCAGTTTGGGTTGAATGGTTTTCTGAATTTTTTCTTGGGTTCAGTACAACTGTTGAATTTTTCTGTTAGGGGTCATTGATCCAATTTCGCAAGTTTAAAGAGTTTATAAAAATAATAAAAATAAATAACAGTTTGCTTCCAAGGCATAGTTATCAAGTTTAGTACAACTATTGAATTTTTATGTTAAATGAGGGTCATTGTTCCAATTTTGCAAGTTTAAAGAGTGTATAAAAATAATAAAAATAAATAACAGTTTTCTTCCCTAGCATAGTTATCAAGTTCTAGATAATTGGATAATTTTTTAGAAGAGATGAGAGGGACATTTCCTTCTTTATCTCATCTCCTAAAAAATATAGAGCATATTCAAAATATTTTTCTCTGAAGCAAAAGTATTTTGTTTGGTTCTACAAGGTGTAGAATATGACACAATTGATTTCCATTATCCTTCAAAATTGAGATAAATTGGTGGCGTTGTAAAATTATAAATGGAATACAATTGCCTAGGTTTGAAATAGACCAAAAATATAGTTAATTAGATATTTAAATTTAACACAAAACCCATTAAAGCTAATTCATGATTAAAAGACATTTTCTAAAATCTTTTTAGGATATTTTTTTGTGACTGTAGTTTGTGGGTTTGTAACTGTTAATCCTTTTATATTTTTCTCATTCCAATAACTTTCTCAAAAATATAAAGCTCTACAGATATCTGTTGAATGCAGGTGGACTATTTTTTTCTGTATATTGTCGAATTTATCATAATTAGTTATATACTGCAACATAGAGGGCATGAATTTTGAGAATTTTTTGCTTTTTCATTTAGTTACTGCTATCTTATTTTTTTGAGTTTGTGAGTCAAGATTCAAAAGTCAAATACAACATTGTGCTCTCTATTCAACTTTAGTGATTATGCTGCAAGAGCTTCCAATATATTATTTGGAGTCTAGACATTATTAAAAGGAAAAGAAGAATTTATTGTTCTTTTTATCAATACTTGCATGTTCATTATTACCTTCTATTTTGAGTTTGTCAATGGTTGGTGTCAAAGGCACCCCTATTCTATTTAATTTTCTCCTTTAAATGATTATGCTATAGGAGCTTCAAGAATGAGATCAGAACAATATCAAAAACAAAAGAAAAAATTAAAATATATATTACTGGTATTGATATTTATATAGTTACTACTACCTTCCATTTTTATTTTGTCAGAATTAGTCAAATGCAATCTTGTTATGTTTAATATTGAATCCAGATGATTATTTATATGACCTCCAAAAATGAGATCAGAGATTTATCAAAAATAAAAGATTTTATAGACTGTCATCAATGCTTATAAATTCATTGCTTCTTTCTATCTTGCATTTGTGGGAGTTGGATTTAAATGCAATGCCATTCAATTTAATAATCTATTTCCAATTATTAATGTAGAGGATATCTAACTATGTTATCAGAACAATTATCATCATAGGAGATCTAACTATGTTATCAGAACAGTATATCATCTCACTTTGCTACAAGCACATCATGATTCAAATTATTGATATAACTCTTCTCATTTAATAAAATATTAATGATTATGATTTCTAAAAGTTAAAATTGAGGCTATGTTCCATTGCATTTAGTTTTTTAAGTTTGTTGTATGATTTTACTTTTTTGGGTGGTTCAATTGTATATTTAGAGTATAGACCTCTAAGCTTTCTTCTTTTAGCACAATTTTTTATTAATTTGTTTTTAATTTTGCAGCATAGGTGATGGATTCATACAGTAGGAAAAAGAGCCAGAGTATTCTTAGAATGTCTTACAGTGATACAAAAAATAGCAATGCAAGTTTGGTGTGATGTTGAAGACTCTACAAGCATATTAAAGAAATATAAGACAACATCATCTCAAGCTTCTAATCATTTAAATAATGAGGTAGAAGATGGAATAGATTTGGAGTTTTATGCAATGTGTTATGAGCAACAAAGTGTACTCCTCAATTCAGATATTTCTACTTTTCAATGGGAAGGGAAGGTTAGTGGTGAGTGGTATATCAAGCCACGTTCTTTGCATTGGTTGAACCATTATATTTTTGAAGTTAAATGTGATGAGCAATGATTTTGTAGTATCTTTAAGTTACCATATGCATTGTTTCAATTTCTATGTGAAACATTGTATGAAGATCTTAAGCAAGGTGATATACCTCTATCTTTAGCAACATTTATCAAGGGAAGGGTATTTCCAGTTGAGAAATAGGTGGCTATTCTTGTTTTAAGACTATCATCTAGAATTTCTATGATTAATTTAAGTGAACTTTTTGGGTGTGGAAAGTTAACAACTGCATGAGTTGTAGAAAAATTCATTAATGCTATGCATGTTTAATTTCAAAACTACATACAATAGCCAAGTGATCATTCACTTGAACTTGTAAAGCATGGTTTTCACCAAAAACAAGGCTTTCCAAATTGTTGTGGGGCTATAGATGTAACTCATGTTGATTTTGAGCTTCCAGCTAATTAATGTTCATCTAATTGGTACAATCGTGAACACAACTATAGTATGTCATTACAATCCATTGTTGATAGTAATATGTGTTTCATGGATGTTTTTACCAGTTGGCCTAGATCTATCAATTATGCTAGGCTCCTAGGAAATTCTTCTTTCTATAAGTTATGCGAAGGTGGAGAGAGGTTGAATGGAATTCTAGTTTTCATTGGTTCATCAAATATCAGAGAGTACATTGCTAGTGATGGTGGATATCCATTGTTGCCATGGTTAATCACACCTTTTAGTGGAGTTGCAATAGATAATCAAAGATCATTCAACTTTAAAGTATCTTCAACTCGTATTGTTGTTGAACATGCCTTTGGAATGCTAAAAGGTGTTTGGAAAATTTTGAATTCAAAAATTTGCCATCCAAATTTGCAAATGCTACCAAAAGCTATTTTTGTGTGTTGTATTTTGCATAATATTATGTTGACATTTGAAAGAGAAGACACTGAAGCTAGTTACCTTGAGGAGTATGAGAATAATATAAAAATAATGAAGCAACACTAGAGGATTCTACTATAGGGTTAGCCTGAATGACCTTAATGGAATTCATCAATTGTAATGAAAATGTTGAGCAACACAGTAATTGAAAACTAGATTTTGATCGAGACTTTGTGAAATATTCTTACCCAGTGTTATTTTTTGTTAGCTATATCTAACTGTTAATGTATAGTTATGCTATAGTAAGTTATATTAAAAACTATATTTTGATCAAGGCTCTTTAATTTTAAGTTATATCTATTAATGTATAGTTATGCTATAAAGCATCTAACTGAAAATAGATTCAAACATAAGTTTCCTGTTTATGGAGAGTAAGTGAAATCATTTTCTATTTTTCTGGCACTTGCATTCTATCTTGCATGCAAGAGATTGCCAATGTGGTAGTCTGTACTACTTTTACAAGAGATATTTCTTCAACCAATTGCTATTCTTTCCACTTTGAGAAATTAAGGGTGTTGTACATTAAAGATATGCAATGATATAGAAATAAAAATTCATTTCTCATCTAAAATAGGATGTTATGTCTTGTCAAATTTCTAAAGGTCTGATTCTTTTGGTATATTGGGCACATACTTTTAGAGAAGTAGAGGATATTGTTTTCATTAAAGTGAAGATGGGAAATATATATATTTCAAAGACTAGAAAAACAAGCTACCCATACAGTATGTCAAAGGACTAAAATTAGTATTGAAATGAAACAATCCATTATGTTTCAAATTTTAGCTATTTAGATTATTTTCATCAGAGAATTTGCTAATTCAGTAGATTTACTGATGGTACCAAAAGTCATTACTGGGAATAAATTGGAAAATTATTTGAATGCCTCCTCAGTATGCTCTTCAAAATTATGTAGGTGTGAATTGATTTGTAAGGGTAGTTGAGGTAGTAAGGGCGTAATTTACCTCAAATCACATTATGGTGGGAAAATGTGTGGATTTGGGGCATGCAAACTTGCGTTTGCACATTGATATGTTACTCTTAGCTTGTTTATCTTTGAACCATACATTTCTGTTTCAGAGGAAAAATGGACTTTCAATGAGAAATGCATAGATGTCAAGATGTTGTATAACCCCTCCTTCTCTAACATTTTCTTGTACTTAAGCATTGTGAAGAATTCATTTTGGGAATGTAGATCCCTGTTGGTAATTTTATAGTTGAAATTCAATATGAACTTGGACTTCTTGCTTTACTACTTTACCATATTGAAGACTAGATTTATGGGCCTTGAACCCTCAAATGTGCAAATGTAATTGAGAAGTGCAGTCTGCAGTCCACCAACGTGATGATGAATGGCTTTTATTTGGATTACAACTTCCTAGTCAAGCTTTTAGACTTGTGAGTTTAATTGTACATATACAAAAGTTCCATACAAAGCCAGGGTTCCCAACTCACTCTTGTTACTTAAGTTTGATTGTGTTGAGGCTTGGGAGACAAGATTGCACTTATTCAAGTGTTGAATTGAATGTTGATTTATGTTTCAACTTATTTACACAAACCCACTTGGATGTTTCCAATAAATTTGGAATTTTTTTGTCCACTATCAATTCTTTTTTAAAGTATTTTTAACCTGCAAATTTATAGTGTTTCTTGTTCTCTTGTACACTTTTTTAGTTTGGCTTCATATTCTTTAAAAAAATTGGTCTATATTGTAATGAAAATGGTAAGAGCAAAATGATGCTAGACAAATTAAATCATTGTTGCACAAAATATAAAAATATAAAAGATTATTTGATTGAATTCTTTTGGATTGATTTTAATTACAAAAAAATCATTATCTTTATCACTCCAAACCATACAATTCAATAAAACATCCTACTTATTTCTCCTAATTCTTTATTTAAAGAAAGGTAAATAAAATGAATCCCTCAAATGTAATTAATATATTTTTACTTAACAAAATGAACCACTTATTCTCCCTATAGTTTTCTAAATGTGATTCATTTGTCTAATACTTCTATGATCACACTTTCTTCTCCTTCAATAACGTAAATGCTATTTTGCAATGTTATTTTTCTCACAACAATTACCAATTGTAAAGGTGGTCACAATAGCTCTGTCTCGAGAAGAATATTTTCCCTTTGTTTTGAGATTTTTGTAAGTGAAAAAAGGAAATAATAATTTTAAAAAAATTATACAATTGAAAAAATAAATTTTAAATTGACTGTTTAAAAATAATAAGTAGAAAAAAATAAAGTTCATGGGGCCACCAGCTTCACAAAATACTCCTTAAAATATTGAGAAGCTGTTAGCCAAAATAAACTAAGCAGTCTTGCGGGCTTCCCACCAGGAAAGGATGACATCAGGTAACATCATCCGTATAATAATGATTGTGGTCCAGATGGAAAGAGTGTTGGTGGCAGTCTTTTGACGTTTGTGGTTCTTGACTAGACGCTGCTTTTATACCTGATTGATTGTCCCCTTTCTCTGTATTATTCATAAAGTGGGTGTGATATAGTGTCGTTTAGTATTAATGGGCCAATTGAAGCGTACATGTACTAATTTTCTATACTGTGTTTGGAATCAGATTAGTACAATTAAATCGAGAGCCTCGTGGAGCGCATATGAGTTTATTTCAATTGACAGTCAACTGTTTTCCTCCACTCACATCAAATCACTTGACTTCACGTGGAAAGTTTTCATATCAACTTTAATTGGCAATTTGGCTCTCAAATCTATATGACGAGTCTTGACTAAACGAAATCGGACGTAAATACTTTATAAACGAGCTCCACGAGGGTTGGAATTACTAGTTTATTTCATTCACAGCAAGGTGGATTCGATAGGATGTTCTTCTGTTCTGTTGAGGCATCATAATTTGTAGTTTCCTCCACTGAGATGGCGACATCTATCTAGATATCGGGATGTTCGTACATTACATTTTATTAATTAATTGAGAAAAAAAAATGTTAATTCTATTTTTAATTAATTAATGACAGTCAATAGACAGTACGCACTCGGATAACATCATTAAGCTTCACGAATATCGCGAGGAAGCTTTTATCACAGCGAGTGAATACTTTATATCCAAATCAAATATGAATATGTCAAATTAATGGGCCATTTGAAGGGTGCATCTTTCTACCTATTTTCCATATTACGTTTGGAATCAGATTGATATGACTAAATTGACAGCCTCGTGGAGCGCAGGAGTGTCTGTTTCACTCATATTAAATTCGTTGCAACAGGATGTTGTTGAAATAATCCCACAGCTCTTGATTGACATGACTATGAATACAGATGAAAGAGCGTCTCGATTCCACACTTAAATGTATGAATTCGGATTATCTTTAACCAATAAGAATGGTGTGAGCGATGGCGACAGGTGATGAAATCGGATATTCACTCTTTGGTATGTTCACTACTGTCTTGCATGCTCAATAAATAGTCCCAAAATAGTTAGATAACTTCAAGATATATATGATTGGAATATAAAGCATTGGATTTCCAAATTTGCATTAAAAAGTACAAATTTCCATTGAAACGGTAATGCTAGATTCAATTTGTAAGAGACAACCAGACGAAATGTCTTTTTAATGAAAACAAGTCTAATGAAAAGGCCCGTCTTTGAAGTGAAAGTGGTGATATCATGAGTGCTGAATGTTAGAAGTGCAATGGCTATGTGGAAGGTCAATTAGAGAAAAAATTGGTTTTTTTATTTTTTTGTCATACATTTGTGAATTGCATGAAGTCAATTGGTAGGTCATTTAGCAAATGATGTTGTTTGTGCAATAAAAGTCTCAATGAAGAAGTGATAGCTTCAAATAAACTATGTATCCACTTATAGTGATCCAAACACAACCAAAACAAAACCTCTGAATTAAGAAGATAATCAGGGTCCATTACTAACATGTTCATATTATGCTTGCAATAGGGAGAGAGGAATAGAAAGAGGCAGAGATGGAAGGGAGAAGAGAGAGAGAGAGAGAGTGGGGATGGGGGGAAGGAGGAGGAGGAGGGGGGAGGAGGGGGTAAGCAAACATAAAAGAAGATAGAGATGGAAATGGAGATGGAGATGCATATGGAGAGGAAGAGGAATATGGAGAGAAGGAGAGGGAGAGATAAAGAATGAGGAGAGAGGGATAGATAGAGATGAAAGAGATAAATATATAGAGAAGTATAGAGAGGAAGAGATAGAAAGAAAAGGATAGAGATAGGAAGTAATATACAAAGAGGTAGAGAGGGAGAGATATATGGGTAGAAAGAGATGGATGATAAGAAGATAGAGATAGAAGGAGAGATAGGTAGAGAGGTTGAGAGAGGGAGATATAACATTGTATTGTCTTGCATTTCTCATTTGGGGTGTCATATTTGCATATTAAAAGTCATAAAATCCAAAAATATTGTATCATAGCTTGCATCATCACTTGTATTAGGATATGTTTCACTTATTTAGATTAGATTTGCATTCAAAAGTGTGATTTTTGGTGCAAACATTATCATACACTTTTAGGCTAACTAGGCTTGAAAATAGGTTTATAGATAATGTGTATGAAATCAACATAGAAATCATGAAATACATTTTCAAGCCTATTTTGATGATTTTGACATGTTATAGAATTAGCCAAAGTATCATCAACATAGTCTTCAAGATTTTGTGTATGAAATCATGAAATATTAGAGTCATAGCTCATTGATATGTTGCTCCAACATTCTTTAATCCAAAAGGTATAACAACCCAACAAAAAGTTCACCAAAGTGTGGTGAAAGTTGTTTTATATTGATCTTAAGGATTAATAAAAATTTGATTATACCTTGACAAACCATCCATGAAAGATAATAAGACATGTCCTGCAATTGAATCCACTATCATGTCAATACTAGGAAGAGGAAAATTTGAGGATGTTGAGAGATACATCTATAGAATGTGAATAATTGTGTGATTGACCACTTCAATTTGACCATCTATTTGTGGATGGAAGGTGATAGACTTGGTGAGCTTGGTGTCCATCATAGCCCAAAGTGTAGACAAAAATTTACTAATAAATCTACTATCTCTATCAAATATGATACTCTATGGCAATCCAAAGTGAACCTAGACATGAGAAAAGAACAACTTGGTAGTATCTTCTATTAGCACCCCTTTCTTGCAAGCTACTAGGATGGCCATTTTTGAAAAGTTGTCTACCACACCATACACACAGTCATTTCCATGTTTAGTAGTAGGAAGTTCAAGCATAAAGTTCATAGAAATTGATTTCCAAGGTATATCTAGGGTAGGAAGAGGCATATACAGTCTTTCTTTATGATTTGCAGCCTTTGCAATGGCACATGCTACACAAGACCGAATATAAGAAGTAATATCATATTGCATTTTAAACAAGTAAAAGTAACTTTGGATTATAGTAGGAGTATTTCCCACCCCAAAGTGTCTATAAACATTACTATAATGTTTTTCTCATATCATCTTTGATCGTTCCTTAATGGGAACACATATAACCCATGTGACAAAGAATATTGCTTTGTAAATAAAATCTAGGAACTTGATTACCTGTTGCTAGTTTGTTGTAGATATTAGAAAAAACAAAATCAATTCCATACAGGTTGGGCCACTCTATTGTTTGATGTCCACAAGAATCCAACACAATATTCAGTGCAACAATAGGAGGTCTACTCAAGCAATCTGCAACCTTGTTACTACTACCCTTTTGTGGAAAATACTAATATGAAATTATTACAACTAGGATAAAAATCATTTATGTCTATCATTTTGCAATTTCCCTTATGTTTGCAAAAATTGTAGAGGCTTGTGATATGTATGTATAATAGTCTCTTTCCCCAAAATGTAGTACTTCTATTGCTTACAAACCTACACAATAACATACATCTCCTTGTCATATGTAGGATATCTACAAATTGTCTTGGAGAATGTCTCACTACGATAATCCACTAGATGACATTTTTTCATGAGTACTTCTAAGCCTTTTCTAGTGTTTCATGACTCCTCGTTATTATTACTCAATAAATATCTAATCCTTTTATGCTATTTTATGGTTCCTTTGCTTAATTCTGCTTAGAAAATATGTTATTCTATGTATTTTTGCCAGCCTTATGATCTTAATTAATACAAACTACAATTTCTATTCGCATAAAAACATGCCCTTTCTCTTCATGAAAATTCAATGCCATTTCATTGATGCTCAACCTTAGAATAAGGGAAAAAAACAAAAAAAAAAGTGCTAGCAAATACGCAGTTGGCGGAACTTGTGTTCAAACTCCCTCAAAGTTGAGGTGTTTATCAGGATCACCACACGCCAAAAAAACTTAAATCCTAGCCCCAAGAAGCAAAGATCTTTATGGTGAAGTCTATTCGATGTGTTTCCACATGAACGAGGATTTAATTTACAAAAATATTTTCGATGAAGCCCTAGATCAGCAAAATCTAGAGATCGATTTCTCCATTAATTCAAGGATTTAAGGTAAAGTACAACCCCTTTCCTACTTAAGGGCCAAACCCCTTTCCTACTTAAGGGTCATCTATTTGCTAATGATGGTAAAGAGAAGCTTGAGATTCCAAACGTTGACTATAAAACTACAATCTCGTAGCCACAAACGAGGTTGAAGCATAACATTAACTCAGTGTTTAAGAATCTATGAAAGAAAAATCTAGCAAGGAAAATGCATTCACATCATAATAATCCTCAAACCAGGGGTCTTGCCAGCAATTCTAGGGCTGACTGGGAATCAAGTCCCATCCGCTTGGATAAAAAGACATATAACATAGAAAAGTAGCCATAGTCTGCAAATCCAGGAATCTTTGCAACTTCAGTATTGGATATCCCCCTGACACTTAGTAAGATATGAAAACGAAATTATTTCAATCCATAACTCGACCAGTAATGGAGGTGCATTCCCTTGTTGAGTTGTGTCCTGGCACTCAAAGCATCAGAATCCCTCTACCCATTCCCTCAACAGACATGTAAGCTTACCATTATAGTAGTTTCTCTACCCAAACATTTGATGTTAAAGCTCTGCCTATGAAATGGTCTATTGGCTAAAAGGGCATCCAATTGTTTGTGGGACAGGACTCTCGAGTGGCCTGACATCTTCAAAATAATTTTAAAAGTAGCTCAAAGCATAACTTTAAATAATACAAAAACTATTGAAGGCCCAGACCACGATTGAGAAATGGACTCTGCCACTGGCCTCAGACTTACACCAGCTTAAGATAATAAGAAGAGATGTGACATATACACAAGCAGATATGATGAACAAAAGAATGGGCATTGCATAACACAGAACTTAGGCCCTGGAAAATTTAGTGCTCCTAGATATAAAATAATAAATGTAAATATAGTGAATCCTTTCTGGTCCTTATTATCAGCCAATCTACATTCAAACCTGCAACTGTAGTAACCACGACTGACACTGTGGACGACACTACAAGCTTGTTACGGGCCTACACTTGAACACTACATCACAGGAAGAATTATTCAGGGAGATGCATATTAGTGAAGGCCGGTGGGGTGACTAAGGCTGTTAGTGTCACCACTGACCTAGATGATGGCAGAGAAGACACAAGAATATAGATTCTATATTTATTTTTTATTACACAGTTGTATCATCTGCAGATGAGGGCATTACTTTCAAACACTTGTAGTCGTCTTTTTGTTTTGAGAATATCATAATGTCTGCTAGTGTCTAGGGGAAATTATCATTAGTTGATGCAGATAGTAGTAAAGGCAAGCAATCAGTAGTGTTTTTTTTTTCTTTTTCATCTTAGGTAATGTCGTAAAAATGTGAAGATCTAAAAACCATTTTGAATATCCTCTGGTCCTATATCTAGAGACTTGCCCTCAAGCTCTTAAATACTTTTTGTAATTTTATTTTTATTTTTTTATATATCAGCATGTTCGCACATCATCAAAAAAACTAAAAATTTCACGAAAGTTAGGGTAGGATTACACGAATCGCCAATGAATATTTGGCCAATAGCTACTCCATTATCATTGGATAAACAAAAATTGCCAAAATTTACTAATAGTGGAAATCAAGACCCTGTAATTTTTGAAACACAAGCAAATAAACAAGAAACAACAAGCACAAGATAGTTTTTAACACACAAAAATATTTCTTCTATTCAACTTCCCATAATGAATTGCATTTTTTAGACTATTATTATAGGTTGCATACATAGAGTTCCGAGCATCTAATAATAAACTAATATTTAATAAATCTAAACATGCATCTGTTGCTTTCCTTAAATGCAAGGGATAACATGTTGCAAACAATTATTTAAAACTAATTTAAATGTAGACTAATTGTCTAAATATCCATAATTATGCATAATATGGTGAATGCATTGCATGGTGGTGAGGCTCATTCATTACTTCCCAACATACTCTCCCTTGATGTTGAGACTCACAATATGGTCTTGAAGTTTTGTAAACTGAACCTATCAAAGGTTTGCATAATTAAAGATCTATAAAAGTTGTTCAAAAAGTGTTCCTAAATGTTATGCTATTGTTAAAGCATATTAAAGAAGATTAAGGAATATCCACAAAGAAGATTGATAGAGTAGCTATTAAAAGAGGAGGAATCACAATCTTCAAGAAGGTGAGTCATTTGTTTCAATGGAAAAGATTGGCAAAAAGGTGAAGAAAAAAATTGAAAATTTAATATCTGATAAAGATAGCTTGAAAGATGAATTGGTGAAGCTCAAATGATGTAACTCAGAATTGATAGAAAAGGTAAAAATATAAATATAAGGAACAACATAAAAAAAAAAGTGTTGGGATCTTCATCCTTTATCTTTTCTATCAATTCTGAGTTACATCTTTTGAGCTTCACCAAATCATCTTTCAAACTATCCTTCTTAGATATTAAATTTCCATTTTCTTTCTTCACCTTTTTATCAATCTTTCCCATTGAAACAAATAGCTCAACTTCTTGAAAATTGTTCTCACAATATCTTCTCCCTTGCACTCTATCTTTTCGGCAATCTCCTCCTCTTCTATCAATCTCCTTTGTGGATATCCCTTAATCTTCGTTAATATACTTCAGCAATAGCATAACATTTAGGAACACTTCTTGAACAACTTTTTTCATAGATCTTCAATTATACAAACCCTTGATTTACAAACAAAAACAACGATCTCTTCAAGAGGCATCTTTTCTCCTAGCTGCAGCCTCCTCCTCTATGGTGGGCTAGGCTTTAATCTTCTCCACTTGGCGGCTATGTCTCAGACTCTCAATTTACAACAGCTTCTCCTTAACAAAAACTGATGCGATCTCTGCCTCTATTAATGGTGTTGTTCTTGCTTCCTTCAGACACTGGCGATTCCTTCCTTCTGCTTCAACGATTGGTGATGTGGAGGGCGGCTAACATTGTTGTGATCTTGTTTGGCTCTGACGGCTTCAATACTCCTTCGATCCAACCATTCTTCTCTCTTCAAATAACGGCAACAAAAAAATTTTCTGCAGGCTTTCTAAGATATAATCTCCTTTGGTGGGGACTGGTTCGATCTTGGCGACTCTATCTTAGCGATTAGTAGCTCTTTAGAAACAGCAACCTTTCAGATCAATTAATTTAAACTGCTTTAAATCTGCCATAACCCTAGTATACACGACTGCATAGAATAACTTGGCTGGCGATTTCAGATCTGCATTTATATGACTTCAATCACAATCCTCCTTAGTTGCGGCTTTATTCCTCCCAGGGGGCTCCAAAAACTTGAACAGCGATCAAAACATCTTCAACGACTTCCTTGGCTGGAAATAACGATCCTATATTTTTTTGGTCGAAGACACACCTTGCTTTCAACGACTATACAAACTCTCTTAATCTGCTTTTGACTACTGACTACAGCGACTTCCTTTCAGATCAACAATCATCTCTGCACAATTTCATTTTTTTTCTTATTGAAAGTTCTGCAACATGATTAGCAGCTCTTCCTCGATCTCTTCGAATCTATTTCCAATCTTGCTTCTGCCAAACACAATTAGCTTGAATTCCTAATAGCGAGCTCTCCCACGATCGATTTGTTCTTTTGCTAACACTCTTAGCTTTCTCTGACCCTAGCTCTGATACCAATTGTAGTTTCTTGAAACACAGGCAAATAAACAAGAAACAACAAGCACAAAATCGTAACACACAAAAATATTTCTTTTATTCAACTTCAAGCTGTATTAATACATAAAGTTCGAAGCATTTAAAAATAGACTGAAGATTTAATATATCTTTGCTTTCCTTACATACAAAGGATAACATGCAGTTACAAACAATTATGTAAAACTAATTTAAATACAGACTAACTGTCTAAATATCCATAACTATACATTATATGGTCAATGCATTACATGACGGTGAGGCTCATGCATCACTTCCCAACAGACCCCACCACAACATTGCACTATTCTCTATCCATAGAGCGACAGCTAAACGTGGTTGAAGCTGCACGAGCGCGAAGAGTGGGCGCTGTGACGGCTACCGAACTTGTCATGGCCAGTGATACAATCAAGGACATCTTTCTCACCCGAGCGGACAAAGTTGAGAACCCCGCAACGTTCTGCTCGAGACCATATCTTTTCAACAATATCATCAACACAACAAGATACACCGCACAGGCGGTGGAATCTGGCCCGGGTCACTGCAAAGTGCACCATTTGACGGATAAATGCGAGTACGCCACACGAAGCTATGGCAATGAGACTTCCCAAAACCACCCAAGAGAAGATAACCTTACGCGCCAGCATGGCGTACACTGCTGACATAAACCCATAAGAGGTGAAGCCAAAGCTACAGCAAACCACGAAACTGTTGACAGTCATGAACAACATCTTGTCCCCTGTGGTAAGCTCTGAACTCATCTCCCACATTATACAAACGAAGAGAGAGAGAAAGAAGGCCACGCAGTCGAAAACAAGAAAGAGCTTAAACGAAATGAAGGATATAAGAAGAGGAGTCCCTTGACCCTCCGTATCCCCTTGTATAGAAGGACTAGGGGAAGGACTAGGGCTCCCTGGATTCTCTTTTGCAGGACTCTCCGAATCAAAACCGCCTGGGACGGTGAAGGCAGCAGCACATGTCATGGCGGCCAACAGCGCTGCCACCACTAGTTCTGCATTGCGTCTGTCTTCATAGGCTTTGTTTACTGCTAACCTCGCGTTCTTGTACTTTTTATGGCTCACCTGTGGTGCACAGTACATGAATGGCTTGGGCTTCCGTGTATCATATGCCAGCTTTCTTATAATCCTGAAAGATTCGTAGTACTCCGTGACTTCTCTTGCAATTTCAAATGGTGTCTTGTCCTCACTGTTCCGGGCAAGCTTGTTCACCCGACGTACTTTCAGCAACAAGCTCACCATCTACACCGCAAAACAACCAAAAAGAAAAGAAAGAGGAACAATTAGTTGCCTCGATATTTCTCAAACGTGACACATGTAGAGCCTTTGAAAATGAATGTATCAGTATAACAGTAAAACATAAAGAGTAGTGAGCATCAACCCCACAAAAAAATCTTACGTGTTCATTTTTGTTCCTTGCTGCAATGTGCAGAGGCGTGTCCCCTCGTCGAAGAATTGGCTGGTCATTCTGGGTATCTGTATGAGTAGCGGGATTACCTCCGTTATCTGGCTGGTAAGGCTTGTTGATGAGTTCTGACAAGTTTAACTTGTTTTCTTTTGATGACGAGTCTAACTTGTTTTTTTTTGATAATTCAATTAAATATTCGACGAGTTTGACTTGGTTAAGCTCCACGATGTAGTGCAGGGCGTTTGATGTGGGAGTTGCTAAAAACTCTACGGCTTCTTTGAATCCCAAACTTACTGCCAATTTTAGTGGAGTTTCTCCTTCTTTATTTGCACAATCACACAAACTGGCATCCAAATCTACCAACTGTCTCATCAAATCCATGCGATCTTTCCTTACAGCTAAATGCAAAACCGTGTCGCCATTTTCATCTGTCCTTTTAATTATGTTGATTAAACCTGCATGAATCGCGTAGTTAAGCAAGACAAACAAATAAGGCATAGCTTTCAATTTATAAAAGAAGACTGTAAGAAGGGAATGACCTGATTCTTGTAGCTTTGCTGCTAACTGTCGCAACAAATCTGCATTTTGGGAATCGAGTGGTTAAACAAGAAGAACGAGTGTTGAATAGATCTAAATAAAGAAGAGTGTGCGAAAAGAACGAACCTGCGTCTCCTGAAATTACTGCCATATGAAAACATGTTCTTCCTTCCTGCGTCCTCTCTTGCAGATCAAGCTGTCCGAGCAGCTTTTTGGCAGCGATTATATCACCACTTTCACAAGCTTCAAAGAAGGTCGGTCTGTTCTCCATTTTTGTAAAAACTTTTAGTCACGTTGAAGCTGAAGGCTGCTTAATATTTTCGTCCTTACCTCTTGGCTGGGTGCTGTGAATCTACCTTAGGTCCCTATTTATTTCTCAGTGCTTGCCAGTAAATTCGACTTGACAGATGCTATCGTATTATCGTCGCATCATTCTACGTCGTAGAGTGACATCACCTTAGACTCGTCCAGTCACATCACTCTAGTTCACCACTGTCATCCACAACAAGATTCCTGGTATATGCACAAAATTATTGAAAAGCCGATTGACCTATCCAGCATATGGATAAGAGAGAGGAGTTGATGGTAGGTAGGGTAACTTTGAGTGAAGGGGTTCACGCATCAGCATGAGTCAAATAAATGTTTTTTGCCACATCTCTTGACCATTGAGTTGGCATCCCCCTTCTTTTTTCGGGGGAAAATTGGGCACATTTATCAATGTTTTCGGACTTTTTTTCAAAAACCACAAAAAAAGTGCTAAAAAAAGTCATAGACCGATATTGGGTCACTAAGTCATGTAATATTGGTATGCTGATGTGGCATTACATGATTGATCAGTTGGTGTATTTTTTGAATTAAAGTGATTTGCTGTTGGATATTCAGTGTAAATTTATTGACACTTTTTGTTGTCCAAAACTAGGCCCCAAGTTGTCCAAAACTATACCCACAATAGGTCCTATATCCACGATTGGCTCCTCTCCTTTATATGCATGTTTAACATTTAAACATAGCTTCGAGTGCACTCTATAGAACTATGGACTTCATTTCATATCATATTAAGGGAGAGGGGTCACTGATGATTGGATTAATTTTGAAAGCATGTCCCAGTTGTATGGAATATTGTAACTCTTAATTTTTTTGAAATGCGAATTGGTTTTTTAACTATTTATAATTAAAGTTTGGAGGTGTGACTCATCACACAACTTGCCACATCAACATGTCTAATGAGAAGTGTTCAAAATTTGACTTTTTAAAGATTCCACTAAAACTTTAATCATAATATCTTTAATAGTTGAACAAAAAATATCATTTGTTGTTATAACTTATAGACAATCTAAATGGATCAAATATCTTTTGGTAATCATAAATCTTAGTTATCTATAATCCTTATATCCAACACAAATGGACCAATAGTCTAATGCTAAAACTTTTTGATAATCCTTCACATTTGATGAGAAAATATAAGGTATTGAACGTGCTCACCTTTTATACTTGTGATATGACAAACTATTAATATGAAATACTCCGACACTTACCCCAATAATTATACACAAGAAACAATATTTTTTTTACTTTGACAGTAATACTTATTTAAATGAACATGTTATTTTATATATATATTCTCTCCATGAAACCCGTACGATAGAAAATAGACCTCCAAATCAAAATCGCCCTAATGTTAGTAGGATTTTGTCATAATGTTCGCAGGATTCCACATGAAAGGCTGTGTCAGTGGTCGTTTTTCACGTTTGTAGTTTACGCCGAAGGCGTATCCTATGTGAAGTTGCCCAACCTAAAATGTACAATCAATGGTTCATTTTCTTCAGGAGACGATCAAAATGATCGGGGCCATTAATTTTTTCACCGCTCTTTTGAAGCTGGAAATTTTCTGGTCAGCGCTGGTCTTTTATATCCTTTACGGCAGTGTCATTGTATCGTACCCAACGTGCATTGTATGCCTGCGCTGGCAGCTCACGTGTACTACGAAACTGGTATGGCATTAATAAATATTGTACGGTGAAATTGTATGCCTGTGCTGGCAGCTCACGTGTACTACGAAACTAGTATGGCATTAATAAATATTGTACGATGAAATTGCAGATCTATCGCCATTTAAGTTATTCCCACCGAGCTTTATGTTTACCCGTTCATATTCTCACGCCTGAAAAGAAATCCCGAGAAGTCAGATTCGCAATTAATATTTTTGTTTAAAAGCCTGCAAATAGTCAAATATGTCAGATCTCCAAAGTAAATATGATCCAGTTGCCTCACAAAATCTTTGGTCAAAATATCTTGCAGATCAATTTTTCGTTTACTGTGAATAGATTAAAGTAGCAACTGTATGAAGATTGCTTTTGGTTAGTCTGATTTAAAAAAATTTCTTCTGTATAATGGTTACATAAGTTTTTTTTCTCCACATTAAGCCCAATATTTTCATCGGCATGCTTGACAGCAGATACAATTTGTGTGGAATCTTGAGGTTAGTCATTTGCCATGGTTTCAATGAGTTTTATTTTTAGGAATTTGCAGGCGAACGGATCAATTTTTTGTTGGTTTTTTTAAATTTAAAATAAGAGACCCTGGATCGAATCCCCACTTTTCAAAGCTGCATCCCCTAACATTACTATTCTTCTATTACTGTAAAACGAAATATGATCAAGTGACATGTAGTACAGATGTGATTTTTCTTTGTGCTGTATCGGCTGTGCATTTAGTGTCGTCAGAAACTCATTAATCAAACTGAATATTAGAAGTGTTTTTTTCTTCCTGAATATCTCACACGTGCTGTCAAAATAACTGACACACGTTGAATCAAGTAACGTGAACAGGGGAAAACACTGGTGATTGAAAACTTCGAAAATCAAACGGTTGAAATTATTTGAATCGTCTTGCATCCTTTTTGAGCAGCTTGGGCCATCGATTTAACAATTTAGCAGTGCCAGTTAAAGTTAAAATTTCGTTTTCAGGCGTGAAGCGAGGACTTTATGAAGTAGACGGGATTATTTTTTCAACCGTTACCATTTGCAAGTTGCGGATATTAAATGGTAGAAGGCAACGTGTTGTGTTAGCTGCAGAGCGAGATGTTCGAGACAAGGGCAGGAGATGACAGCATACAGCAGGTCATTCATTTCGTATAAAGACTCTACTCTCTGCTGCTAAAGCTCGTTGATATCTTCCATCGACTCCTCAACGTCATATTGTGTGCAATTAAATTCCGTCAGTACCGAATGATAATCGTACACTGATCAACGTATTTGTCATACTGCTTTAAAAATGATCGAAAATCGCGAAAAATGATAAACGGCGGAAAGCATTTCAATCATCTCCCGAAAGAGGTCAACCGCTGATTTTAAAAAGCAGGTTGCTCTCTTTCAAATTCGAATGAGCTTTCTATGCTTTCAACCACGTCGCTCGGCTCCATACCCCGTGATCACTATAGTTGTTTGGGGTCCAACCTGCCGAAGGAATAATAGTTCCAGCGGAACTGGTGACAAATCTTCCATTCCGAAGGCACTTTAGCTTCGGTTGACTCCTCCAGTTGCAACGACAATTAGGATCAAGGGCTGTTAAATCCCTCTCGGAAATCACCTTCTCTTCTGGTTCTATATACCTTGACTTGGGTTGCCGATAAGATTGAGAGATATAGCTAAGAGATTTCATATTCCTTCCATTAAATCTCTATACGCGTTGGAGAAGGGTTGGCGAATTAAAAAAAACACTCTGGTGCCATCCAAGCCAAAAGATATATTTGCTTTGCAAGTGTTACTTTTAATTATTAGGCGGCGGTATCATCATGCTAGCACTGCTCTTGCCAATCGACACCAATTAAGGAAAAATGTAGTCTCTTATTCTAAGAATACTATAATTTCTGTACAAATACTCAAGCTAACAAGTTGCATTTTTCAGTAGGATTACTTAAGCTAAAAACAATTAAAGAGGCTAATCCACACTCGTTTAATCAAGACTCACATTTCGTTATGGAACACTCTGCTACAACTGTATGCCAAAAACGGTAAATTGGCTTTTGCACGCCAAGTGTTTGACCAAATGCCAGATCGAAATGCAGTCTCATGGAATCTCATTATTGCAGACCGTGTTCAGCATGAGTATAATGATAAAGCTTTGAAATTCCTTGTACAGATACAAAGAGCCGATGTTAAACCTAATGGGTTTATATTGTATAATATTTAATAAGACAACAATATTAATATAATTATATAATAAGTATTTTATTTATTTCATATATGCAATGGGTATGCTGAAGAGGTGTGGAAAGTCAATTAGGTAACATTTTGGTTTTATTTTGCATATATTCGTACATTTTTCTTATCCATCTTGGACTCCAAAAATGTGACTATTATGTGTAGATTACTTGCTAATTGGTTAAAGAAAATTTGTGAGACTTAAATTTATCATATCCCTCTATCTCTTTCTTCTCATCTCTTCCCTTCCCCTCTCTATCTATAAATCATTATATCTACTTCTCTCTCTTACTCAATCAATCTCTACTCTCTCTATATATATCCTTCTACTTATCCCTATATATCACTTCATATACCTTTATCTTTCTATCTATCCATATCCTCCTCTCTCATTGTCCCCCTCTTTCTATATATCTCTCTCACCCCCTCTATCTTTTCCAAGTTATATATATATATCCCTCTCTATCACTATATCTCATCATCTATATCGCTATATCTCTATATCTCTTCCTCTTCCTCTATATCTCTCTATCTCTACCTCTCACTATTTATCTCATTATATCTTATCTTTATCTCTCCCTCTACCTCTGTCTACTTCTCTATCTATTTCTCTTCCTCTTTTTTCTCTTTCTCTATCTTCATCTCTACCTTTATCTTCCTTGCTTCAACAAGGGTTACATGAGTACTTCTTATAATTTGATGTGTGATGCTAAGAAAACAAGATCCATGCCAAGATCGAGGAAGGACATGATGCAAATTATGAGTGCAAGGTATACTAACCACACAAGTGTATGTGTCTCACTAAACGAGAATACAAAGCTCATCTCCAATATTCTCTTCATCAAGGGAGTGTACATATCAAAATAAAATTAGTAATAAATATTTTTTTGTGAAATAAATATTTTGTATGTAGTGTGGAAGATAAATATGCATACAATTCTCAAATATATACTAAGCTACTTGTAAGTTGTACTCTACATTTACTAGAGGAAAACAATGATATTACAAATAGTTTACAAGTATGATTATATAAACTAGTTAAATTATAATAGATGAGATAAAGATGTAGATAGAAAAAATAGAGAGATAGAGACAAAGAAATATAGAGGTAGAGAGATAAAGAGGAATATAGATATATAGATGGATACAAAGATTGAAAGAGAAAGGAATAGAAAAGAGAGAGATAAAGCAAGAGAGAGAAAGGGAAAGAGAGATAGAGAAAATAAAAACTAAGTTTTCATTACTTGTTTCATGCCAAAAATCCAAGAATGGCATGCGTCCTTGGGGAGTTATGCTCAAGGTAGCATGATGTTTGATATAGAGAGACAAACTTATAGAGAGAGAAAGACATAAAAGAGAGAGGGAGATATAGATAAGATATAGAGAGAGAAAGACATAACATGGAGAGGGAGATAGAGATAAGATATAGAGAGGTGGATAGAGAAAAATAAAATTGAACTCCTATAATAACTTAACTATTACAAATATATAATTTTGTCTAATGAAAGATTATATTTAAATTATTTAATAATAAATATTAATATATTCATATAGTCTATATTAAACTAACATATAAAAATATATAGAGAGATTGAGGGATAAAGAGGGTGTGGGAGAGAGATAAATTATCAAATTCATTTTTAAATTAATATTTTATTTAATTATTATTATTTATTATATTCTAAAATACAAATTACTAGATATAATATATAATATATTTATAGCACTGTAAACTAAATTAACATATATACTTAATCTAATAGCTTTATTGATCAAGAAAGGAAATAAATATGACCTAAAGAGGAACAAAGAAGTGGCTCGAGAAAATGGGGATCGAGAAAAGTAATAGAGAGGGATAGAGGAAGATAGAAGGGAAGACAAGTATAGTGAACAAAAGGGAAAGAGAGAAAGAGAGATTGAGTTTCTACTTCTCCTCTATCCTCTTTATATTTCTTTGCATCTCTCTCCTCTCTCTCTATTTATATATATCTATTTACCTCACTATCTCTCTCATAATCTCTCTGTCAGCCATATACATACACATTTCATGGTTCTCCCTCCTTATCTCTATCTCTATATTCATCTATGATTTTGTCTTTGAAGTTTGTTTATTTTTTCGCGCCGATTGTCGCGACTGATTCGATCCTTTGATCTCGGATTTCGCCGATTTCCCCTATTGCAAACATAACATGAACGTATTGATAATGGAGTTTGATTATCTTCATTACTCAAATATTTTATTTTACAGTTGTGTTTGGATTCTTCTAAGTAGATGCATAATTGATTTGAAGTTATCACTTATCCATTCAAATATTATAAATCAATTATTCCTACAAAAAAGTATGCAACTAACATTCCAAAATTATTCCTCATTGACCTTCCAACTCTTCGGCGTACCCATTGCACACCAAGGTGCAATTGCTAGTTTATTTTCATTTTCATACATTAGTCAAGCGAATGGGCCAATTGAAGGGTACATCTTTCTACAAATTTTCTATATTGAAGGGTACATCTTTCTACCAATTTTCTATATTGCGTTTGGAGTCAGATTTAGTATGATTAAATTGACAGCCTCATATATAACAGCAGTAAAGACTTATTGTAGGATCTGGTTTATTTTTTAGCAGGTCATACATTATTCTTCACAAATTGAATCACATTCATTTACAAGATAACGGATGGGACTGCCATTATCCATTCTTTCAAATGCATGATAGCTAAATAAAGTCTTTAAACTCTCCCATGTAGGATGTTTATTTGATGGTCTTTGGCATACAACAATAGAGATTCCACAGCGCATTGCTGTAAAAGATCTTTTCCGAATTGGCAACAATTTAACAAAAGAACTATTTCATATAATGTTGCAAGACGACACGGAAGAGCAAAACACAAATTAACAAATTAATTATTATTTTGGCTGGTTATAAAAATAGATTCATTGATATTATCAATAATGTAGTCAATCATCTTTTCTCGATCGGACGAGGATATTTCCCTTGTCGTTACGAAAGATTACACAGTTTATTAAACAAAGAGAAATTGTTTGGTAAGTAGGGACAATGGTCAAATTTAAGTTTTGTTTTTATATGAAAAAATAATTTGTTTATTATAGAGTTATATTAAATGTATTTTAGATTAGTTGATTTTAAAATTTTATTTAGTTAAATAAATTCATTTGTCATGAAAAAAATAGTCATAAATAAAAATACAAAACAAGTCTAGAATGAAGGTTAGATCATAATGTTGTATTTTATTGATTAACTAAAAAGACAGTTAATATAATGAGAAAATATAGTTCCATTTCTAA
>VDFB02196331.1:0-17326 GCA_007258455.2 Sequoia sempervirens | reverse complement strand
CTACGCATTGATTTCACGAGGAGAAGTCCTGGAAAGGGTAAAGCAAGATGGCACCAAAATTGAAGAGCAGGCAAAGGAAATTCGGAGTAAGATTTATCAAATGGTTGCAGATATGATTGACCGAGATATTGTTTGAAAGAAACACTTGCAGCCAGAAAATTTAAAGGAACAAGTTCAAAGAATTTTCTCCACCACCTCTGGGCCAATCATGAAGGAGAATTTTACCAAGGCATTCAACTTCATGACCATCAGAGATGCTTTCTTGCTGCATGAATCAAAATGGACGATCACCTTTGCAGAATGTGCTGAAAGTTTGGACATGCTGGAATACAACGTCAATGCGCTGCCAGACATTACCATGGAAGAAGTCAGCTTGATTGTGTCCAGGTTCACCGAGCGTAATGCTTTGCGAGTGGATAAGGAGCAACTCCCAGTGCCTGAAGTTCTCTCCAGCTAACTGATTGATGTTTAGGAAACCCTAATTAGGGTTTGGTTATGTTTAATCTAGGTCGTTAATCTCATTTTGATCTTGGCCATTCATTGTAATCTAGGAATTCTATATAAACCCGCCCCCCCCCCCCTCTCTCTCATTTTATCAGGAGATATATAGAGGAATCAATAGAGAATTAGAGATTAGAGAATTCATTAGAGATTAGAAGAGATTGTAGAGAATAAGAGAGAGAGTTTTATGAGATTGTTGCAAAAGACTATCTTGATAATAAAGTTTATAATGCATGAGGTGCTTTGAATCCTTTCATTGTCAAATGGTTGCATGGTTACATATTTATCTTCCTCGTCTAGTAGATTTGAATTAGAATTTCATTTAAATGTATGTTAAGAGAATGATAGATTGATAACAAGGGTTAGCGAAACTTAGCTCATACTTTCTTTGAGTGGATGCTTTTCATTCAATGCGTAAAGTTAGACTGAACTTTATCATGGATGCTTCAAATGTTTACTTTGAATAATGTTGTTCTATTGATGGTATTGTTTGTGGTGAAGAAATTTTAAGCACAAATCCCAAAAGATTGCACTTGCTTTGTGTAGTTGTCGTTTAGCGTGGCGAAACAAAGTATTGTTTATTTGGTTTCACTCAATCCTTGCCGTCTCTTGATTTCGTAGGAATAGCGTAGGATTTCTAAACCCTTACTCTTTTTTCACTTTTTTTTTTTATCTAAAGTCAGAAAATTCCAAAATGATACTGCATTCGCGTCTTTGCTTTTCTGAGTAACTTACAAAAGTAAATCCCTATTGTGCCCCCGGCAAATCACATCAACCACAGAGCTTATCCACACTTAACTGAAACATTGGAATTGTCGTATGATCTTTCTTGCAATCTTAGCATACGAGGTAGTTTTTCAAGAGGGGATATAGCGTCTTTGACACTTTATTCTAGAATGTTTGTTGTGTCATAAAACATGCATCAACATGTCACTACTTACACAAGAAATCTTGAAGTGAGTAAAGCTAACAAGGCTCTTTAGAAACCTAGAGCTAAAAATGTCACTATCCCACAACATGGAGACATGCCACCCGTTGTAAAGGCTTATTATGCATATCGAGCCAAGAATGCCACATCTACCTCCTAGTCATCCGAGAGAGCTACCGGCAAAGTGCCACCTCAGCAATAGATTTATTTGCTTTAATTATCTTTTATGGGCTTTATGTTGAAAAGTTAAAAACTCTATTTTTCGACGGTTATTTTAAAGAAGCGGTTATACTCGCTTGATATTTATGTAATGAAGTTGAACTTGAAACTCTCTTAATAACAACACAATTTTGGAATAGATATGCGGAACTAAGAATTCTTTACGTCTCTGTGCATGTGATATATATCATTTTGGATGAAACAGGAATTTAGTTGCAATCTATGTGTTTAGTTTATTCCTTGTGTTATGTCATTTTTGTGTGAATGAGTAACATATTCATCTATTTGATGAACTTCAATTCTGATGTTATTTCAAGTTGATTATTTCCTTCCACTTATATGAGATTTCTACTAGTCGCCGTGCCAATAATTTATATTCGTTCTTATATTCATTCATTACATTCAATGCTTAAAAGCTTTTGAGTATTTCATATCCATCTCTTTCCTGCTTTCTGGTGAAAAGCACACACTATTTTAAATTCATATTTTCAGGATTTTATTGAAAATCTGAGGGAGTTGTACCTCTTGAAAATTCAAAGAGTTATTATTTCATATAGAAACAATTAACTCAACTGTCGATAACTGATTGCATCTCATTTGGGCAAAAGAGTCAAACTTATATCATTTATTTAAAAGGTGCAAATCCATTAGCCAACAGATTTTTGGCGACTCTGTTGGGGATACGAATAAAGATAATTTTAAAGTTGTCTTATTCATATATTCTTGTTTGTTTCTTACAGGAGTAATTATGGTTTTGCCTCGCAATGATGTCTTCCGTGTACTCCAACCGAATCTGAATTGGATACAGGCTAAGCAAGAATATGTGTTATCACAATTAAATACTTTACCCTGGAGAGTGTTGTGACCTTTTTCACACATCGCCCCATTGCAAATGGGGACCCCCTAATTTTTGCCCCATTCGGGTCTTTTGGCTTGGGTTTTTCAGTCTCTCTCTCTCTGTCTTTTCTTTCTATCTGATGATGTACTTACCAATTTTTTCGATGAATTAACACACATAACCAGCACTTAATCAACTCGGTTAGCGTTAGCTCCAAATAGAAAACTGAACTTGAAATGAACTCACACCAAGAATGCACACTCAATCCCAATGAGAGATAGGTGTTGTCATATGGCGGAGGAGCTAAATGAAAATACTTGAAAGAAAACTACTCAACGTCAAGAATGTGCACTCAAGATCCCACTGAGGGCGAGGTGCTAACATATGATGGAGTGTTGAATTGAAAACTAGAAACTGATAGGCGGATAACCAGCCATGAAAAGCATTTCCACACTACCACCAAACAGTGGGGGGAAAAGATTACAATTAAAACAATTCATCCGCTGCGGCGGGCATCCACAGAGCTGTGGGGATTCTCCACTATGAAAGTGGGTACAAGAGTGTTACAAATCAGATTATCCACACTGGCGGTAAACCATCCAGGGGTAATTTAATGACAAAACAATAAGTAATTGCAGAACTGGAAATGGTTGGATTAGTAATGCTTAATCTCAACCTTTACAAATTAAACTCTGCAGATTACAAATTACAATGATAGCAAGTGAACCTTAGAAAAAGAAGTATGAATTCTTACAATCATATAACACTCCAAAACTGAAGTATAAGACCAAAAACTGAGAATTATAACAGTCTGATATAAAAATCAGAATTCTGGAAATTCAAACCAGCTACAGAGAAAATCAATGAAATGTTCATAACTCACTTAATTCATCTCTGAATTGAATGTCGTCTTTTGCTGTGTCTTCTTAGAAGGTAGGCGAACATTTTTTGATCATCAAACAGCAACCAAACAGCAGCTTTATTTCTGGCACAAATCCCAATGCTTCCTTGAATGGTACGGCCTTGAGCAAGGGCGATTTTGACAAGTAAAAATCATAAACTCAAAACTAAAATCTGAAACTCTCCAAAGATGGTCGCCTTGGGTGTAGGAATGGATTGGAAAAGTACCCACAAGCAAATTAAATTCACTCCAAAAGCTGTATGCAAAAACCACTTTCAGCTGTGACTGTATCAGCAACTTCAAAACTGGAAATTTCATCAAAATCTTCAACTATTGAGCTCAATCTGCTAGTCTGATTTGAGAAGCAGCAAATGACCAACTAGGTGTTGTATTTCAAACACGAAATTGGATTGGAACTAGGAGGTAAGCATCCCTTGAAGTATTAAACAAGTTGTCATTTCGACAGCATAATATTAGCATAAAAATATTCGATAATCAGCTCTTCAAACAGCAGCAATATATAAGCTTTTGTTGGCAAATGAAGCAACAAGAACTCTTCAAATTCCAAGAAGTTGAATCACTTCAACTTCCAAAAGGGACGCCACCTTTTTGCCTTTTACTTTTGAAATAATAAAATATCATTCAACTTCCCCTTTAGGCATCCATTTCATATTGCAACAATAAAGCATTTATTAAATAATTAAATGCTCACTTGATCCCTTTATGTCCCCTTCTTTAAAACAACTTGAAGTCATCAAGCCTAGGCGTGGGGTACAACTTCAAGACATGAAAAATTGACTAAGTCTGAAACTCAGTCCAAGGAGATAACCAAAAACAATGCCCAAGCTGCAACTGATGAATTGCTAAAAATAGCAAACTAACAAATGCCAAACTGAACCAAGTTGATGATGATGCTTCTGCCAAAAATGAACTTACTAAAAATAGCAAATGCCAAAAATAGTAAGTTAACTTCAAAACCACCAGAAAGCCAAACTGAACACTGAACTGCAAAGGATTGAATTGCTGCTAGATAGATACTGCCAAAAGATAGACTTACTAAAAATAGCAAACTGCATAAATAGTAAGTCCCACAACAACCTCTGAATGCCAATTGAACAATCCGAAAGAGAAACCCTAGTTTTCTACTTCGGGCCACGGATTTTCGAAATAGGCTAAATCCAAAAGAAGAGTATATGGCCAAAATAGGGACATTACAAGAAGAAGTCTGGAAATTTTCTAACTGTGGGAAGCTAGAGGCTTGAAGGGCTGAATGCGCCTAGCTTGAGGAGTTGATTAAAAATTTGCTTAAGTGTTCAAAACTGAAAGTTACTACCCCATTTGCGCCTAACTCAAGAGTTGAAGGTGGAGATAAGATACCTTGTATGCGCCCAAGAGGCTGGAGATTGACAGAAATTTCACTGAGTATTACAAATTGAAAGCTTGAGGGGTCATATGCGCCAGCTAAGAGAGGAGGTTTTGAAAATATTCTAAGGCGTTGGAATTAAAAGCTTGACCTCCTATATGCGCCTAGAGAAGGAGGGGAGTTAGAATTTATTCTAAGGCGTCTAAACTTGAAATGCAGACCTCCATATGCGCCTTTGAAGAGGAAAGAGGAAGCCTTGAGAAATTTCTAAGGCATTGAAACTAAAAGCTAGACCCTCCATATGCGCCTTGGCTGAAAGAAAGAAGAGGCTTGAAAGTTTCTAAGTATTGTTACAAATTGAAAGCTTGAGGGGTGAAATGTGCCCAACTTTGGAGGAGAGTTGAAAATTTTCCTAAGGCATATAAATTTAAAGTGAGACCCGCTATGTGCGCCTTAGTTAAAAGGGAGGATGAGGAAATATTAAATGTTGGAAAATGAAAGTTTTACTCCTTGATTGCGCCTAGACTGGGAAATGAAGTGAAAACATTCTAAGTGTGCAAAATTAAAAGTCCTCTATGACAAATGCGCCTAAGCTTGATTGTGGTTTGAAAATTTTTCCTATGGCGTTTAAATTAAAAGTTCAAGAGAGGATATGCGCCTGGCATGAAAAGTTCAAATGGAAATTTTTGTAAGTTGATAAAAGTTTGAGTATGGCTTGAGAAAATTTCCTAAGGCGTTGGAAATAAAATGAAGTTTGTTCTAGTAAAAAAACGCCACAGGCTGGAAATTAAATAAACTTCAATTAAAATTATTTTCCAAAGTTTAAAAAAAAAATCAAATGTCCCCTTTCAAGTTAGACACATGAAATTTTGAGGTCGAGAGATATTTATTAAGGGAAAAAATTATTTTGAAAAAAGTTTTGAGGGGAAAATAATTTTGCCTAGTGATTTTAAAATGTTGGAGCTCACGATTGAAGTATAAATTTTTATAAGCCGCTGGCGAAGGAAATAAATAAAATTTTCTCAAGTGAAATAAAAGGGTGTTGAGATTAAATACGCCATTATTTAAAGATGAGATAATTTTTATGCTGGAATAGTTTTAAGTAACTTTCTCAAACATACTTCAATCAACTGAAAGTGACTTGCAGTCAAGGAGGGAAATTTTAATTTTCGAACGAAGAAAGAATCTCCCAGAATAGCAAATTCCTATGACGACTCTATGACAACTGAGAATATTCCCTCCCGAATTGGAAATTTTCTAAGTAGTGGGGAAGTGAATTAATGACAACTGCTAAACTGAGTGCCTATTTCCAGTTATAAAAACTCAGAAGCTTTTCATTTCTCTTCACAAATTGCAGAGTTGAAAATTGTGCTGAAGCTGAAAGTGATTGTTGAGTGAGTGAGAAATTTCTGAGTTGAGAGAATTATTTTTCTAAGTGCTAAAGTTGAGAGTGCTGAATTTGAAGTAAGGGAGTTGAGCTTGATTTTTTCGAAGTGCTGAAGTGTTATTGTTGCAAGTTGTTGAAGCTCGGAGTTTAATTTTGGTGTTATATTTCTCGAGGTTTGGAGTTGGTGATTTAATGTTGAAGATCTTTTATTTTTGAAGCTAACTCCACTTGCCAGCCATCTCGCGGTTATTTTATTTTCTAAGTTGGAATTATAATGCTTGATATTTTATTTTGCAGATGGCTGAAATTCGAAGAGGAGATGCTGCCGAAACAAGCAAGGTTGCAGGCAGAGCTGGAAATGCTGAAGTAGGCAAGGAGAATGCCTCCAAGCAAGCAATCATCAAGCAGTTGAAGAAATCGTTCATCCCTGAATCAAAGTTCGTGTCAAAGCTAGGAGGTTTGACTGATACCAATCTTGTTTCATTCAACCTCGAAGCCTTCAAGAGAAGAATATATGGGCAAGGTGGTTATCCTCCATCGGTGACTTCGCACAACATCGTGAGGAGTGGATTGTATGCAGCTGCTGGTTTTCCGCCAGCAATTCAATGTTCTGAATTGATAATGGAATGTGCAAACTACTACAAGTCAGACCACCAGACAATTGTTTCTCCAGATGGCATGTTGCTGGCCAACTTCGCACCTGAGGCTATTGGCGAGGCGTTTGGGATTCCAGCTATGGACAGAATGTTGTACAAATCTAAAGAGAGGGTTGATAAAATGTATGCCTCATCTTTTGATAAGTGTGCTAAGAGAATCAACACAGCATGGATGAGGAAGCCAAAGCCTCCTGGCGCCAAATTGCCAAAGCAAATTATTTCGAAGGAGCTGAAGCAAGAATACTGTGATTTAATCATGATGCTCAGCCAGGTAAATGGTAGCCCACAGGCGTATGCTTTTGAACCTTGGATGTTCTTCTACATCAGCATGGTGCTGGAAGGAAAAGAATATGTGGATTGGGCGAAGATGATCAGAGACAACATTGATGAGCAATTCAAAAGCCTAAGGAGAACAAAAACGTTTTACATGAGCTCGTATGTCATTTATATGCTAGCTCGAATGACGAAGTATAAGGGGCTGACATACCAGGAGCTGATTGGATGTGGTTCTGGTCAATTCAAAATTCACAAAGCTTGTAGGCAGCTACATTTGACAAGTACCTCCAGCTTCAAAAGAGTGAACGATGCTTTCACCATGTATATCACAAGGACTCTTCAACGGAGAACGCAACAAAGGATATCCAAGGAAGCACAAAAGTTTATTGAAGAGTACGGGTTTTGGTTTGTCCAATTCCCAAAGTTCACGTATATAAGGTTGTCTGGGTTCCATTCATATACCTACCAACTGCCAAGATACCCCACAGATAGGATGGAGATGCTTGAGGTGTCTAGGCAACTCATGGCCTACGACAAAATCATAAGGAAGAGGAAGAAAGGAGGTTTGCACTTCCCTATTGTTATGGGAAATTCGCTTGAAGAGTGCCCTTCTTTGCAGGCAGCCAAGGAAGCAGAGAATGAATTGCAATTTTATCACCTCACTCTCCACACCAACCGGTAGGACTTTGATCCTCAAAGGAAGATTGGAACTGTACAAGGCGAAGAATATAGGCACAAGGCTCATTTAGAAGATTTTTGAGCAAATGCGGGAGATGAAGCTGAAATCAGAAGGAGGATGTTCTCCAGATTGCCTCTGAAATTGATCAGAGAATGTGAGGTGGTCCAAGTTCCGGATCAAGTGGATGAAGATGCCAGCATTACTCACCCTAATTACGAGTCAATAAAGGACACGCCAATCCCACCACCTGATTGGGCAGAGCCGGAAATCATAGACTTGGACATTTTATCTATGCATGTCTTAACTTTCACGAGGAGCTGGGTGGATGGACACATTCACAGACTTAAGAGAAGATCAATTTCCCTCACATACAATCTCATGGGCGATCAAAGGCCACCAATGTCAGTAAAGAAGAGGAAATAAATCGCCCAAGCTGCAAAGCCACAACAGGAGGAAGAACCGATTCAACCTGAGCCTCAGAGGACGAAGGAAGCATCGCCTACACAGCTGTTGGCTCAATCTTCCAGCATACAAGAAGTTTCAATGTTTGCAAATCAGAGGGATAGAGCGAATGAAGAGCAAGAAATGGGAGAAGTTAACCATACATCGCCTAGGGAGCCTGATAGTCAGAGCACTAATGCTCTTGGGAGTGCTAACCAGCCAGATGAAGATGAAGAAACAGAAACAGACATTCGCTTGGATCGTGCACTCGAGGCAGCTTTTGAGGACGAGGATATTACGGAGCCTGAAGTTCGAGGTCTTGAAGAGGATAGTCAGCACATGGAAATGGATGAGCCTCAACCGAATGTTGTTGAAGAGGAAGTTCATGGAGTAGAAGCAATAGAGGAGCAGCCGCTTATCGTCTATAGCGCTCAACAGGACGTCCCAAATTGGCTCACAAGTGCAATAAGGAGAGATCAAGAGGACAACACTGACCCAGCAATTGAGATGGAAGAACTCCTTAATAGAATAAGTGGGTCACCTAAAAGGAAGAGAGCCAAGAAGTACTCCAGGATGGAAACAAATGAGGCCGGTTCTCGCACTCTCCATGTTGCGGTTTCGAGGGAAGAATGTGATTTAGGTGATGTAATGCCTAAAAATTACACGGTCACTACAATTGAATTAGGGCGCCCTACTGGAGTACAAGTGATTGAGGAGGCTGAAAACTCCTTCCAGGCGCTGAAAGATAGGCTGCTTCGAAAAGGAGAGAAATATAAGAGGCTGAAAAGGGAACATAAGGCGTTGGTTGGGTATGTGCAACATCTAGCACGTCCATGTGCTCAGGAGAACCCAACGGTGGAACTCCCAGTTGAGCTTCCACAAGAGTCAATCAGCGGGCTCGAGGAGATGAAGAAGGCCATTCAAGAGGGAGACAAGTGGATTGGCGGTGTTCGTACTGAGGCTGAGAGATTCATTGTAGATATGGTCTCCTCTTTTCAGCATGCTTCCAGTATCCTCTCTCATTTGGAGAACATTGAGCAGGCTTGGAATGATAGTCACATATTTCAGGATAAGACTATTCCACGCCTGGCTGCTCTGATGCGCATACCAATGCAGACTTTGGTTGAAGAAGGGGTGATTCAGGCAGGAGATAGATATGAATTTCCAGGCTGGTATTCTGCTGCATTCACTAGCCGAGGTTTCTTTGACACAGCAAAGACAGAATCAACCAAGATCAGGAAGGCCATGGGAAATATTCAGGAAGGCATCCTCAATACGCTAGAGGCGTTATTCACCAAAAGACTAACTCCCGAGGAGGTGGAAGTAGAAGTATTGAAGGGAAAATTGCAGCCATTCTTCTCTGAGATGAGAGTATTCACTCAGGTGGGCTTTGAAAATATCTCCACGTTCTCAGCCATTATTCAGAGCACGCAGGAATCCATTGAGACTTGGAGAAAATCTTGCATCCGGCAGGAGCAAACGATTGCTATCCTTGAGTACCAGCTCAATCTTACTTCGGCTATTTCCGAACAAGAAGTTGATGCAGTGCTGGCCCAGTTCATTGCTTTCGCGATCAGAGAGAAAAACAATGGGAACAGGGTCCTGGACGAGAATCTTCTGGAAGGATAGTGGGCATTAATTGCCCATAGTGGTCAAGGGAGGAATCTGCTATTTTTGTGCTCATTAATTGCACCACTCCACCTTCTGGCGGTTTTTAGGGCAGAATCTAGTCTAGGGCTGATGTGGCTTAATCTGAGCCATCCATTGTAATTTGATCTGGACCGTCTATTGAGATTGGCCAACTATATAAAGGGGACTCCCCTCATTTGTACATTATTAGACTAGAGAATAGACATTCTAATAGAGCATAGAGGGACAGTTTAGAGTTAGCATAGTTTCATTGCATAGCATAATTTGAAGGAGAAGGAAAGTTCTCCCTTTGAGAATTTTGTAAGGAATTGTTACGAAGACTATCATAATAAAAGAGTTTCATTGATGGTGAATTTGTCTTTTGTTATGAGCAATTAGTGAGGTTTCTTCACCCTTCAACTTCAAGTAGGACATAAGTTAGTAATTTTTATTTTCATGCAAGTAGTTAGCTGTGGATTTGTGGTGTTTGATTGAGGTAGCTTCGTTTAGTCCATACCACTAGCAACTTGCTGACGGCAAGTTTGCCTTGTGTGGTCAACTGGAAATCATTTCAAACTTAACTTCGATTGTGATTCATGTGCTTGTATGCGTCGTCCTGATGGTATATGCATGTTGAATTGTAATCTGAATATCTTCCGCTACTCCCTTGAAGATTGCACCAATTTTGTTGAAGCTGTCCGACGTGAGGCAAGGCAAAATCCGGTTGAAGTCTGCTGAAGTTAAGCTCCACACATCTTGCATTTAGATTATAACTTAGATCTTTTAGAACCCTACATCCATTTAAATTCCGCACAATTCTGGTTAGTGTAGGAACACGTACCTCATTGCTAAATCATCCGCGACACACGAAAATCCCCTTCCAATCATAAACCTGCTGTCAGCTGCAAATATTTTGAACAATTGTGTAAGTCCCCTCGTAAAAACAGCAAATCACAACGAACCAACTAAGGGTATTCCATAGCATTTCGGAACCTTGGAGTTGAACATACGAACTTTCTGGCAATCTTAGCATATGGAATTCTTTGATCAAGAGAGAATGGAGTAGCCTTCGGATACTTTGTTCTGCTGATTGGTGCGGTCACAAAAATCACATCAACAGAGAGTAAGGAGAAATGCAGAAGAATACCATAGAGTTAATCAAGTTTTGGAAGAAGAGGAAGAACTTGGTGATGAAATCAGACAACAAGGTCCTGGACAGCAAGTAGAGATTGTAGAAAGAGTAATTGTTCTCCCAAGAGCTATTATTAGAAGAAATTAAGCCTATAAAATTCAGCCTTGTATATTAGTTTACAGTCACACTAGATTCCAAAAGATATACTAGAGGCAAAAGAAGGAGAGACATTATTGATCTAGTCTTTGAAGCTTTGCAAGAAGATAATTTCTCTATTTTTGCACGTACAAATAGAAAGGTTATATCTAGGAGTAGGCCTTCTTCACCGACAAGACAAGCTCACTGTTCTCCCACCTGTCAAGCTCTTATCTTACACAGTATTATAGTTCCCCTAATGGACATCACTGGTGATATCATTAGCAAGCCATGTAACTTCATATGCCTTCCAATGCCTAGCAACATCTTCACCACAAGTGAATAGTTTGATAGTAGAAAGTGTAGGCTCAAATATTAACACAAGATACTAAATTGTGCTATATTGTTTCCTATCTAGCTACATTATTAGTCTATCCATGTATGAAGTCACAGATTGAGATTAAAATCAACACCAATTATATTCAAAATATTACTCTCTAAAAATTACCTCTTCTCCTTCAGTGTTTCCTCTAACATGTCCATGCAAAAAGTGCCTCTAGCTTCTTGCTACAAAGTGTACTCAACAATTTGTTGTATCTTTTCACTATCACTTAGTGAAGATCTCTCTTCTAAAATTCACATCAGATAATGGCCTTGGATCGCAACACAGTTCATCACAATCAAAAGACACATATTCCACCTCCTTAGCAATTACTTTGAGCTCATAGATGGGCATTCCATCCTACAAGTTTTGGATCTTTAGTCAAACACACTCGACCCATCCTTCTGCCATTAAAACTTTTATGTGATCAACATTATCAATGCTTCCATTATTGCACCATCTCCTTTGCATGTACTATGTCAAAGTAGATCATTTTGCCTCTAATATGGCTAGTACAACTTAGTGTTGTTTCTTGTTTTTTTCCCTAAACTCTTTGCACTCAACATTAACATTGCCGATCTACCTTCTATTTTGTGCTTGTTCTCATGAACCTGTTGCTCCCTCGTCCGCACACCCTTTTGTGCAGGAGGTAGTCTAGGCCATAGAAAAAGTTTTTGCACTTCTCCACCTACAACATTTTCACCCACAAAGTGATTTTCTTTAGGAACTTCCATCAAACGTGTGTCAAGAATTTACTAAGCACTTCTTCGATGCAGTTATAGGGGGTAACAGCAAATTGAAGGATGTAGGAATTGATCATGAGTTTGATAAAGGTATCCACAACATGTGTACATATAAAATCTACACACTTTAGGAGAGAAATTGTTCCATCATCCACAAAACTTGGTAGTGGTGTTCACTCCAACATTGTCTGAGCCATGCGGAGATCCAATAAAAAATGTCCTTAGGAAGTTGAACACAAAATTCCTCATATAGATTAGAATACAGCTCCTTCTCACACCATTGTCAGATCTTTACTCCCATGAGGATCTCTTTTGCTATGAAACTCTCTATTCTACTTGTGACCCATTTGCAACTCTTGTCTCACGTTAGTTGCAATACCATATGAGAGTTACAGCACACAAATTCACAAAGGGTTCTAGAAATGGAACCAAAATGTTAACTATTTTTCAATGTGTGCAATAGATGATGGTTAACACCTTTGTAATATGTGCACTAGCCTACAATCTATCTCTCACCCAAAGCATGTTTGAGAGTTTGGAAACCACTTTGCTATCTATGTGTTGTTTAAGATAATGAAATGCTAATCTAATCAAATGACATACATGAGATAAATAGCAGAAATCTGATGCTTCATTATCCATTCTCTTTGTTTCAATAGTTACAAAATGCATGGTTTTTATAGGCAATTTGCCACAGCACAAGAGACTCAAGTCTGCATGTGCAACTTTCAACGACCAAGTCCAACAACAACGAAGCTTGCACACTCCCCAATTAACTGGACTGCAACTACATGTGTGCATTCAGTTAAATAACAGATGACTACAGATGACTGCACTACAATTCTTGTTAACTGATTACAATGGAGCATGTGGATAGAAGGCATACACAGTGCCAACAATTTGGCACATGAGAATTTATTTTAGTATCACATTGAAGAGAATTAGAGGAATTCAGCTATTCATTAGTTTCTTGTGGATACACCAAGAAGTAGAGGACAACCATTTTGTACCTATTTGTTGTACTAGCTCCTTCAATTAATTGCAAGAAAGTGTAGTGCAATTGCCATGAGAAAAGCTGGTTTTTCCCCTCACTGAGCCTCAAAAGTAAAATCCTGTGTTTTATGAGCTCATTTACTTCCGTTTTTACAAGATAGATTTCTGATTTTGCTCACATATTCATATCTTTTTAAATACTTCATTTATTTAAGCAAGTAGTAAGATGGAAATAATTTTATGATTCTTGAATTCTACAACTTTTGAGAGTTTATGGATCACATATGCAAATACTTTATGTCTTAACATTATATTATATCTAATACAGGTATTAAGAGGCATCCCATGTGTTCATTTTATAGAGCATCTTTAGTCAAAAAGATGGATCCAAGTTTAGACTCGATATTATGGTGACTAGTTTGTTTCAAATTTACCTTGGGCTTACATGCACCCAATGTACATTATAATGGCTAGCCATCCTTTATTGTTGTGATTTATGACATAAAGTTTAAACAAAACAGTTGTTGCCAAGTACAAATATTTAAAAAAAAATTATAAAGTAGGTTAGTAACTGTCGTGACATTACATCTTCTCCATCTTGATATTATATTTGATATTTCTACTTTTATGCCTGACAATCCTAGAGAGAACATTTGAATTGGCTCAAAAGGATTTACTCAGATTTTAAGTCGCCAATACTTACAACTACAGTTGGTGACTTCTGCACAATATACTCATAGTACCAGTATGGTTCACCATCAACCTGCCACACGTGCAATTTTGGGCAAAAAATTAAACAGGAATAATATTAAACCTTGACATAAAGGAAACCATTTAGTTCCCTATAACACAAAGTGAACTTTCTAGAACACAAGAGTTTTACAAATTAGATCCTAGTTTTTATAGATTGTACAAAGAAAGCAATTTAAATGCAAACTACACAACAAATTGGTTTTAAAAAATCATACTTTATCACCATATGTGTCAATAATAGATGTTTCTTGCACACGTTGCCCTGTTGTGAGGCGCTGCACAAAACCATCTATTCTTAGAAGTTACAAGAAGAGAGAAAGGGAAAAAAACTAAAGAAATCTGCAATGTATTCAGGAAGCATTCAAGTTTCAAACTCGCCAATTAGAAGATTTAATATATAAGCACATTACTACACATAATGTAACAGAAGATACCGCAGTAGACTTGTCAGAAAGAACAGACTCTGCAACATTTTTTGCATCCCACATATTCTTATCCTTTGATGTGAGAAAGCGAGAGTTTGGAGGACCTATCTGTGCATGCAAAAAATTTAAGCTCATTAATATCAGTAAATTCAAGAAAACTCGCATATCCAGAAAGAAATGATACCAAAGAAGTCTTAAAAACAAGTAGTTCCATCAACATTTACCAGTTCTTCTACAGACTCTGAACTGACATAACATTTTTTTTTGTTTTGTCTGTATTTTAATATAAAGTGGGGATTGAGGGCATTCAGGTGACAAAAGTCAATCACATAAACCTTGAAAGTATTCTCCTCTCCCATTAGCAACAAGATTCACTTAAATCAAAATTGTCATAATGCAAGCATTATATTTGTTTACAGTTCCTCAAAGACCAAAATATATCACAAAAGATTCAAAGTGTCAAGGCAAGTTGGAGGATATTTTCCATTTGATTACCGAAACAGAAATAACAAGGTTATCTTTTATATCGAGGCGTTCTGACACAATACGTTGCCGTCCATCAGCTGGAAGAAAAACATTACAACCTTAATTTATATATGCAATTTGCACCTACATTTCAAAGAATGATTGTATGTATCCAGCTTCCAAATATGCAGATTTCTTATACAGAAGATAGATAACTTTCCACCTCTAGTTAACAGAAAAATAATCTGCTGAATCAATTACATTACCAGATAGTGGTGCAGCTGATGAATACCTTTCTGGCTTTCTAGATTCAATCCTGCATAACATAAGAATTCAGTTTATCATGAAAAACATGAGAAAAGATGATCTAATATCATTAGGAAATGCAGACAAAAGCTAACTTTGCAAAAGGATAAAAGAAATTCTGCCCTTTACAAGTATTTGCAAAATAAATTACAAGTATACCACCTCCCAAATAAGGTAGAAAAGAAAGGTACATGAACAGACTATTTATGAACAAACAAAATTCAATGTAAATTTTACACTTACTGGCCAGTTAATAATATTTTATTTCATAGCATTGGAAGAAAATGAAAATAAAAAGATACCCAAAGTCTACAGGCTATTCATGGCATGTGAAAGGCCTCTAACCAACTTAATGATGTTGTGTAACTAACTCCCAAACGCTAAAGCTCAATGTCAACTTTAGCTAATGATCCAACGAATATCTCAGCTCATGCTTAAGCTGAGGGCACAGAAATACATAAGGAAATCAACAAGTTCTTGTAATTGGATACGTGACACAGAGACTACATATGTCATCTTTTATTACTTAATGGAAACTTTACAATCAAAAGTATTTAGATATTTTGATTTTGTGTGATTTCTATTCATATGGAAAAAAGTCATACAGGATGAAAAAGTTTCTATGAGTAGTCATTTCTTCTTTGATCTTTCTCTATTGCACACTGGTAATAATCACAAGACAAAGGACCCCAAAAGCACACAAGCACCTCCAAGCAATGTAGTAACAAAGAGGAGGATCTTAACATATTCAGTTTGGGGGCTCTATACCCAAAGATTGTTAACAAACCATTAACCTAATTGTAAGCTCTCTTCAAACATAATTTACATTCAAACTAACGCTAAACATAATCCAAACTCACCCAAGACTAAAATTATAGACAAGATATACAACTACCTCGTGACCTTTTCACACATCACTTCCCATTGCAAATGGGGACCCTTCGCTTTTTTGCTTTTTGGTTTTGCCTTGGCGTCGCAACTGCTTATCACCATTTTTGCAATGAGGAGTTTAAGTTTTGGAATGGTCACTTGAGTCGAGTAAAAGAATTTGAGCCTGGATCATTGTGCAAACGTCATCATTGTGCTTACGAGGCCCAGGAGACGAAGATCGACTGTCATTTCGGTCAATTCTGACACCTCCTACTTTTTAGGGTTTTCACTTTGGCCCCCTATTTTTTAGGACCTACTTTTTTGGCACTTTTGAGCAATTCTGAGATCCCTATTTTTTAGGGCTATTTTAGAAAGTTGCTATTTTGGGAAAATTTCTATTTTTAGAAAGTTTCTATATTTGGAAGGGGTCCCGAATTTCGAAAATCCACTCAGAAGTTCGAAAAACTCAACAAAACTCTTAGAAAATCGATTTGAAAATTTGGTGAATTCATGGTGAAAATTCCGAAAACTGTTAAAAATCTGGAGAAAATCACAGAAAAATGGTGAATAAAATGAAAAATCAGTCAACAAATTGAAGAGAATGGTGAAAAAATCTGGAAAACCATGAAGAAATCTGAAAGAATTCATGGAGGAGACTGAAAAATCTGAGAAATTCATGGCGAAATGGCCCAGGTATGACTGCAATTCATGGCAAGAGTTCATAGAAGCATGGCCAAGATTCATAACCAACAAGCTGAAAGAAAGGCAAAGTCAATGGCTGAAGATGAAGTTCGACCTGCACTAATGGCACAAGCTTTGGCAAACTCCGCCTAGCCACTTAGAAGGTAATGGCAAGGAAAGAGCTGAAGTCCGCCCGCCACCAGAGACAATGGCAAGCCACATGACAAAGTCCGCCATAAGCAAAAAAGGTAATGGCAAAGGAAAGAATCAAGTCCGCCCTTGGCCAAAGATGAAGTGGCTAGACATTTGATGAAGTCCGCCTTGAAGTGGCAAGAAGTCATGCCAAGTCCGCCCTTGAAGAATGTTAAATGGCAAGGAAAGAGGTAAAGTCCGCCCTTGGTCAAGTGTTAAATGGCAAGAAAACATGCAAAGTCCGCCCATGAGTGGCAAGGAAATTGACAAAGTCCGCTCATGAATGGCAAAGAAATAGATGAAGTCCGCCCCAAGCCAAAATGTTGAAATGGCAAGCCATAGGCTGAAGTCCGCCCTAGTATGGCCAAGTAAGATGGCAAGTCCGCCTTGGATAAAACACAAAGTGGCATGAAGTTTGACAAAGTCCGCCC
>VDFB02196330.1:0-17656 GCA_007258455.2 Sequoia sempervirens | reverse complement strand
GGTTAGGTCTATTCCTATTTGCATCACCCATACCTACATGATGTGGTTCCAAAGCAGAGGGGTTCTCAAGCTGATTTTGATCTTCAGAGGATACTTCAGAGCTAGTCAGATCAGGAAATGCATCAACAAAGTGGTGTGGTCTTCTTCTTCTCTTGGCAGGTTTTGATATTTAATTAGCTAGAATGGATTAGGATTGTTAGGAAGGAATCTCCCATAAGCATCCCTTCTCCTTCCTCTATGCATGCGGTATCACTCACTATCAACCAACTCACATAAAGAATTGGTAAAGAATAAGGGAGGTAATTACTTCCTAAATGAGGATACACTAAGAACAACTTCCATAAACACTACAACAAGAAAAATTACCAATGACTTCAAAGAATTCCCTAGTTTGACACCATCCCTAGCAACGACACCAAAAATGTTGGCCTCCTACAATGATTTAATAATTAAGCCCTTACAACCATGATTGAAAGATTGGACATCTAACCTGAATAGCTATTTCAATCATCTCGAAGGTGCATTTAACTAGTCAACCCAGGGACGTGAACTTGAAATGGGTCAACACAGTATGTGCACTAGAAACTCAAAGTAGCCATTTCATTCTACAACTAAGGAACACACAATGCTGAAAGTAAATTGCTTAGAAGGGAATACCATAAATCCCAATCATCAATTGACAACTACACCAAACTAAAATGCATAATAGTAATGAAATTTTGAGCAACAAACAAGGCACTACTCTCTCTGCTTTGGTTGTAGGAACATTCACAAAATGAAATTCTAGTGGCTGCAGGAAGAGTTGGTGTCAGATTTATAACTAGTTACTAAACAACAAGTAATACTAAACTAGTACTAAACTAAAAGGATAGATTACTCACCAAGTGGGCCCCCTTGGATAAGTATCCTCTAAAACTAATGAGAACTCAAATGCTTGAACTCAAAACTTTATTTTATTCACTGTAAATCATGAGTACAAAAGAGTAATGTATTTGTAAAACTTGAGAGTGCTAGTACAATATCAAATTGTGCAACCTCCTAAGAAGGAGCATCAAATCTTTATTTATACTATCAGCTAAATAGGGCAATCAACTCCACGACTGGGAGGATTCCATTTAGGGAAAACAAAGAAAGTGAAGTGGCGACAGTTACACGTGCATGGAATCTGGTCAGACATGCAAGTCCAAACATAGATTTAGCATAGTAGTAATGCTCGCGTCTGCTCAATCATTAAATTCCACTACAAGGTGATTACATTTGGTTTACATGAGGAATCTTCTGTCATCGACCTCCTTTGACCTTTGAGCGAATCCTTTGTTGGATGTTATGGTGCATGCCCAACATGTGATGTCTTCCTCAACTTAGCATCTTTAAATTAAATCTGCATGGCAATTTCAGTACGCACAATAAATGCATATCTATAACCACCTTAAGGAACATTCATTAACCACATGCAAAAATCAATATAAATAATCCACATAATATGCCAATGCCATGAAAACTTACAGAAATAGGATTGAGCCTAATGTCAATGGTTTGAGGGAAACATTATGAAAATATCAACATTTAACATCAAGTCCATGACAACTGCCAACAAATGAACTATAGATTCTACCCAAAGTTGGACCAGAAACTAGGCTCATCACTTATCATTTGCATTCTTTTGTCCTTGAGTAAGCTCATCAATCTTAACAAAGCTAATCTTGAACTTTTCTTTGTACTCATTCGTAGTAGTAAGTTCATCCCTAAGAATAACAATCTATTTTTCAAGCTCTTCTTCATTGTTTCTAGATTGCTGCAATTCAATTTCTAACTAAATGAATTCTCCATTAATTATGCTACATTCATTAGATCTCTCTTTTAGGGACTGGACAAGAATTTCCTCATTTTGCTTTCTTTCTTCAATCTCCTTATTCATCTTCATCGCCATAGACTCCATCTCATGTTTTAGGGAAGCATTGTCTCTAGCAAGCTTTTCACATTCTTCAATTATTTCCTTCAAGGTTTGATTTAGGTGAAAATCATCCATGCTTTTTCTCTCCTTCTATTTAATCTGATCACAAAGATCCTTTCTCTTTTCCCTAGACTTAATAATTTGGTCCTTCAACTTCTGAATGAATTTCTCAACATCCTTAAGATTTGCTCTCAATTTTCAAACTTCTTCTTTAGACTGATCAAGATCATCAAGTGCCACCAAAAGCTGTTGTTGAAGACTACCAGAGTCAATTACATTCCAAGATCCACCTCAAGCTGCTAGACTTCTTCCAAGGAACTTAGCTTTGATACTAATTGTTGGACTCAAGCAACCCTGAGAGGGGGGGTGAATCAGTGTTGTGTGATTTTTAACATTATTAATTTGTTCTCTCAAGTGTCTAAGACATTCAATCAAAATAAATATGCATGAACATAGGAAAATAAGCCACAACACCATAACACAAGTATTTTTACGTGGAAACCTGGTTAAGGGAAAAACCACGGTGGAGGTCAATCCACAAATTTTGAGTACTCAAATATAAGCGTTTTACAAAATGGGAATGCACGTGCATTCAGGCACACTTCCTAGAGCTCACTGCTCAAAATGAAGAAGTCTCACTGCCTTAGAAAATATTTAGATTACATCAAAAGGTTGAATTGAGAAAATAACATCTATAAATGCTTGATTACAGTTCTGGTTAGGCTCATGGATCAGATTCTGGACCTTCTGTCTAATTCTGCACTTCGCTCTGCTCTGCCTTAATTCGCTTCTCAAAATCCTCTTATGTACAAATGAAAATCACTTAACTACTCTTCTGATGTTCACAATACACATCCAAAAACATCAAATGCTTCACATATGCATCAAAATGAATTTACCAATCTCATATATATATCCGCTACCAAGAATTTAGTCGCTATATGTTAGCTTTAATAAAATAGAAAATATCTTCCAACTGTCGGCTAAAATCATGAAAAATATTTAATGTGCATCCTCTAAAGTCAGCCATAGCATAGTTAGGACCCAAAACAAAATCTCCAACACAAAAATACTTCAAACAATTTCTCCTTACACATCCACAACACCCAACATTCACTTAGTTAACCTTTTTATATTGATGAACAAAAAATAAAACTACCAAATCTCCTAACTCGTACATTACTCGATGCGACAACACAAAACTTGAGAATAACACATTTCATATACCCAACAACTTTCCCTGAGATCCACAACCAAAACTGTTAGACTGATAATGCAAACTTCTTAATAGATTCAACTTAAGCCGGATACCCTGTTCTTCACTCTATCTTCTGGTATAGTTAGCTATTGCAGTGCAAACCAGATCAATGACTTTAGTTTCCATCAATGAAAACACTAGAAGCCATATTCCAACAAATTTGGCACTACGGGATTCTAGCAATTTTAATCTGCCTATGGACCAGAGTGTTTAGAAAGAAGATAACACTCTTGGGTAAGCTAACCTTTTGCCCCAAAGCAACCTCATATCTCTGTAAAATAAGCTTAATAGATTTTTCCTCCTTAATAGATGACTCCTCGAGCATAAGAGAATCATCAAAAAACTGCTGATTGGAACAAATAAGATTACTAGAGGAGGGAGCTAATCCAGACATTAAACCAGAGTTAATAAATCTTTAGATGAGACGACCCAAAGATTCCACCATGATAATAAACAGAAAAGGAGATATAGGATCTCCTTGCCTTAGACCCCTGGAGCAATCAAAGAGAGGAGAGGGAGATCCATTGACAAGAACCGAGAACCGAGGGTTGGAAATAAGCTGGAGAACAAGAGCCACCATTTTCTCCCCAAAACCAAAAAAAAACTAGAATCTTAGAAAGAAAACCCCAATCAAATCTATCATAAGCTTTAAGCAAATAAATCTTCAGAATAAACCCAACATGCTTATTAATAGTTAAAGAATGAATATTCTCATGAATAGAGAGAATAGAATCCAAAATTTTCCTACTAGCCACAAAACCATTTTGTTGAGGAGAGATGATAAGATGTAGAACCCTTTGGAGTCTAATTGCCAACACCTTAGAGAAGATCTTATAAATCGAGTTGCACAAATTTATAGGACAAAATTCATCAAAGGAAGCAATACTCGGTTTCTTAGGCACAAGGACAATAAAAGAGGAATTCAATTCCTTCAAAAGATTACTAGTCCAAAAGAATCCCTTAGTAGCAACCACAACATCCTTGGCTATAATTTCCCAAAAGGATTGAAAAAAGAACATAGGGAAGTCGTCAGGTCCTTACGCCTTATTACCTTCAAAAGAGAAAACAACAATTCTAATCCTAGTTATGGATAGTGTTACATATTGCCATTTTTTATTTTCTAAATTTTTTAACTTAAAAACGTACATAAATACAAATAAAAATTAAATTAAAGTAATTAAAATTATAATAATTATTAATTAAATTATAATTCTAATCTTGGTATTATTAGTTATTATAATCCAAAAAGCATTATAATTAGGATTAGGATTATAATTAAGGATAAAGTAAAAAATTATGGTTAGAAATATTCAAAAATTAAAATAAATTAAAAATAAAATATTACTAATAAAATCACTAAAATCGATTGTTCCAAAATTTTGTTTCATCTAATATCTTTATTTCAATTTTTTTTTGGTCGGTAAACTTTAGTATAGATTTATTAAATATAAAAGTTTCAGAAAAATACAACGCCATAAACAGGATAATCTTGCATGAAAGACCCTAATGCTCAAGCCATTCCATCGGCGAGCTCTACCCTGACAAGACAAAAAACCAAAAAATACCTGAATTACATCCAGCTTTGAATAACACAGATAAAACATTTCAGGTATATACATCACAGTGCTGGGATCAAAACCATTTGCTTCTGAAACATTCGTACTCCGCACTGTCAGACAAAACGCCACCACCAAAAAAGAAAGCCATTCTGAACCCCATTCCGCTCTAGCAAAAGAGCCATCATCCATTACGATCGCCATCCCGAAACCAGAGAGAAACATCCATAATATTGTAAACATTGCTCCCACCCAGAGCCATCTACAGAAACAAAAGACACATTCTCAAAAAAATTCTGCAACATTTTTGCATCAGAAACCATTCAAGCTGGGAGATCTATCTAGCAGTTCTTCCACCTTTTCCACGACCCCTGCCTCCAAAGCGTCTTCGTCTTGGAAGTCTGTTCGACTGGCCACCATTCCCCCGCCTCTCTTCCTCATCTTGCTGATGCAATAAAAATTTTAAGTGCTCCCAGGCCGTGAAGATTGAAATTTTGTAGTCCTCCCTATCCACTCGCCTCCGCCATCTCACAAACGGGATCAACCCCTCCTCTGTAGCTTCATCCATATCCTCTATCCCTTCAGAGACATCATATCCTTTTCCCAGGACAGCCCATTCGACCAGCGAATCCAATTTCCCCAATAGTTCCTCCTCAAAAAGAGACCTCATTACCCATTTCACTACTTCAACATCTTCATTCAACTCCATACCCAATGCAAACAACATCGAAGCAATGTCGGTATTTAAGCGTCCACGGTGAGTGGCCTCCATGAAGTGCGGCCCCAAAGTCTCCAACACCGCTTCTATCACTTCTTCCTGCGGATATTTTAACAAGTACCACAGCCTGAATTTCGAAACAGGACCAAAAAAGCCTTGCTGTTGAAGCTTTGTTGCAAAGCCATACATTGCTTCCATTATCACAGTTTCTCACCACCCTTCCGCGCACTTCGCACTCAAAATTTCACTAGAAGAGAGAAAGAAATGAGAGCCAGATGTATCATCCGTGTGATTTAAGAGGCCTTTGTTTCAAAATACACAGTACATTCCCATCTGTCCTTCCCCTGCCAAACTTTAATACCTGTGACATCACTACCCAAAGCGCGTACCAGGGAATAAATACCATCCTATCCTTTCCAAAGCAAATTACCTCAACCAGATTTCCCAAACACCGGCGCTGATCCTTCAAGATGTCCAATCCGATGTCACCCATCTGAGACAAAATTAACACCTTCTGCAAACGTTGAAACCGTTTGTCCTTCCACTGTACAACATAAGAAAGCGATACACAGACTTCCGTCCTCCTTCACATCACACAAAGAAAGCAACTTGCACACATAACCCGAAGTAATCATTACCAGAGAATGGAGATAAAATTAAGAGGAGCTAAAAAACCGATAACTCCACCTGACGGAAGTCCTCCTTCCTTAATTCCCCAATCACATTAAAGGATGTAGCCCACTTGGACAAGCGGTCTGCTTTAGAATTACCCGATCTCCGAATGTGACTAACTTCAAAATGGTCAAAAGAATTTAAGACTCTTATAATGGCGCTAACATACGCTTGCAAATGCCAAGCCAAAGTGCCACCATTGACTATTGCTTGAATAATAACCTGCGAGTCACCCTCTAAATGTAAATTTTTGACTCCCAAAGAATGAGCTAATTCTGCAGCCAAGAGAGCCGCCTTTGCTTCCGCAATGTTGTTAGATCCATCTTCCAACTTCCGAGCCCCAAAGGCAACTAAATTTCCTTGGCTATCCCGGATGATAGCCCTTGCTCCTGATGGACCAGGGTTGCCTTTTGTAGCTCCATCAAAATTTTCCTTTAACCATCCTTCCTTCGGTTTCTCCCAAACATCCAATTTCTGTGATAACTGCGCCACTTCTTGCTCCATATTCAAATTCCCAAAATGAACCTTGAGACCTGGCCACATTCTTTGAAACTTGCTATCTTCCCCTGAAAAGGAAAGCTTTTGGCGTTGAGAGAGAGACATCGCAGCATTTACAACTTCAGTTATTGCAAGATCAATTCTGTTTTTGATTCTTGTTACAGATTCCTTCTTGTCCTCAAAAATCCTTCTGTTCCGTTCCTTCCAGAGTTCCCAGATCACTAATGACGGGCTTACTACCCAAACACTTGAGAAGAAAGAAGCGCCAGATAGATGAGGCCACCCTTCAAAAACTCCTTTAATTGTATTTTGCCAGGGACCTTGCCAGCCAAGTTTTAACCGAAGGGCTTCCCAGCAAGAGGAAGCCATTTTGCAATGTAGAAGTAAGTGATCAGTTGATTCCTCTGCTTCATCACAGAGGACACACTTCGTTGGCCCAACCAAACCCAAACGCTTCCTTCTTTCCCCTGAAAGAATTCTACCCTTCACTGCCAGCCATGCAAAAGCACCAGCCTTGGGTAGGCATTCCTTGCTCCAACACAAATTTTTTGCCCAAAAGACTTCCTCCACACCAGAGTCTAAAAGCTGGTACCCAACTTTAACCGAGTAGTTCCCATTTACAGAACCACACCAAACCACTTTATCAGCATTGTTTGAGAGGAGTATTTGACGCCCCTTCAGTAAATCCTTCATTTTCTGAATTTGGACTTCAGAAAGCTCAGCACAATCGACATCTTTCCATACCCATTCCTGGCCCAAAGGGCCCTGCTTGAGTTCTAAGTAGTTGCATACTTTATCACCCCATTTTTGGATAAAAAACTGTCTTAGATCCTGAATCCCATCAGCATCCTTTAGAATTGGGAGACCATTCCATGAATCATCCCAGAATTTTGCTTGCAATCCATTCCCAATTTGCCATGTAATGTGTTCGACAATCACAGGTCTGCAAGCAACAATAAAGTTCCAAATAGCCGAGCCCTTTACTGGATTTCTAATGGTGAAAATCCGGTTATCCTCCATTGAGTCTAAGTATTTTGCCTTTAGAATTTTCACCCATAAGAGATTCGGGTTAGTGTAAATGCTCCAGACCAGCTTCGCACCTAAGGCTTCATTCATAACGTGCCAATTTCTCAGACCAGCCCCACCCTTCTCTTTTGAACTACAGATTTTCTCCCATGCTAGCAAGGGTATTTTATCATGATCATTTGCCCCATTCCAGAAAAACTTTCGCATTCTCTGCCCAATTGAATTCACCACCTTCTTCGGAATTTTTAAACACATCATGGAAAAAACAGGGATAGCCGAAACCACACTTTTTAACAAGAGCAAACGCCCAGCAGCTGTTAACCATTTGATTTTCCACCCACTCATTCTGTTTAAATAGCTATCTACCAGATCCTTCCAAATACCAGCTTTGTTAGACCCCCCAAACAGAGGAATACCTAAAAATTTGCTAGGAAGAGAGCCTACACGCATCCCCAAAATCCTACAAATTTCAACTTGTTTTGCAATGGGGACTTGAAAAAAGAAAATCTCTGATTTTCGCCAATTTATGCATTGTCCAGAGGCCACCCCATACTCATCTAAAGAGGCTTTCATCACCTGAGCCTCTCTAATGGTTGCATCCCCCATGAGAAATGTATCATCAACAAATTGTAGATGTGAGATCGGTTCTATCCCTTCCGCAACAGCAATGCCTTTCCATTGCCCATAGTTTCTTTTCTTGACAATCAACCTCCCCAAAGATTCTGCTAACAATATAAAGAGGAAAGGAGAAATAGGATCTCCCTGTCTGATACCTTTGCTAGATTCAAAAAAACCTTGGGGGCTCCCATTTAACAGGACTGAGAAACGAGGAGTGCTAATGCAATGCTGAATCCAGGCCACCCATTCACTGCAGAAGCCAAATTTTTCTAGGACTTTTAAAAGAAAACTCATGTTCACTTCATCATAAGCCCTTTTGATATCCAATTTCACCATAAATTTCTCCACTTTCGCCAACCTTACTGAATGAATCGCCTCATGAACAACAATAACACCCTAAAAAATGGATCTGTTTGGAGAGAAACCACTCTGCTCAACCGAAATCACCGATGGTAAAACTTTTTTTAGCCTGTTGGCTATCACTTTTGAGATTATTTTGTAAATGGTGTTACAGAGTGAAATTAGACGAAAATCTTCAAAGGTCACCAATTCATTTCTTTTTGGAACCAGCTCAATAAATGTGTTATTCAAATCCTTTAACACAAAACCACTCCTCCTAGACTCTTCCACCACTTCCCAAATATCTTGTGCCAAAATTTTCCAAAATTTTTGGAAGAAAAAGGTAGGGAAGCCATCCGGTCCTGGAGCCTTGTCTCCCCCCAGCCCAAAAACAACTTTTTAAACTTCTTTTAAGGAAACTTTCTCCATTAACATGCCATTTTGTGCATCTGACACCAATTTAGGAATGTTCTCCAAAATCTTCCAATCGAGATTTGCAGTATTTCTGTTTTCCTTGCATAATCCCGAGAAGAAATGCACTGCTTCTTTGGCTATTAGAGTTTCATCTGTCAGTGAAACGCCTTCACTGTTCTTGATTTCAAAGATCTTATTGCTATTTCTGCACACTTTAACTGAATTGTGAAAGAACTTAGTGTTCCTGTCACCCGCTTTTAGCCAACTTTCCCTTGATTTCTGCTTCCAAAAAACCTCCTCACGGGCAAAAATCTCAGAATAGGTCTTATTTAGAGATTTTTCCAGTTCAAAGTCTTCTTCAAACATCCCATTTTCAATGACTCTTGAATGAAGAATCTTTAAATCCTCCTCCAACCTTAACTTCTCGGAGAAAATATTTTTTAAAAGACTCCCTATTCCATTTTTTTAACTGTTCTTTCAAAAATTGAAGCTTCTTAACAAAAACAAAAGCTTTATGACCAGAACTTACCGGAGCATTTTCCCACCAATCTGCTACTAGGGCCTGAAACCCTTCCGCCCGTAGCCACATTGCTTCGAATTTGAATGGACATCGTGCCGGCTTTGATTCCTCTTGAATTCTCAGGCTTATTGGATAATGATTCGAGCCTGTTAAGGGGTTCACCTCCGCTTCACATAGCCAATGTTGATCCGCTCAATCCCTAGCTAAAAAGAAACGATCCAATTTTTCTGCAATGTTCAAAAAACCACTACGCCTATTTGTCCAAGTGAAAATCCCATTTCTGAAAGGAAGTTTAATAAGCCCATTCTGCAATACAAAATTACTAAAGTCCTTCTGGTTTTGACTAGCCCAACAAACACCACCCAGCTTGTCAGACGGTTGGAGGATGGCATTAAAGTCACCCCCTAAAAGAAAAATTCTATCTCTTTCTGAATTCAAAACCAAAGAAAGCTCCTGCCATAACTGAAGTTTCTAAGCACTACCTGGAGGGCCATAAACATTGAGAATATCAAAACTAGCCCCTAGCTGTTTTGAGATCACACTAATCCATTGCCAACTTCTATCTTGCCTCTCCACTCTGACATTTACTAGAGCTTCATCCCACAAAATCCCAAGGCCACCAGAGGCCCCAATGGCCCCAGAGAGATACCCTTTCCACCTTCCAAAACATTTTAGAAAGCTATCAAAATCCTTTTCCTTGATTTTTGTTTCTTGAAGCATAACAATACTCGGCCTCGTTTGATCAAAACACCGCTTGATCAAATGGATTTTGTCAGAGGCATTGCAGCCCCTGACATTCCATGATAAGATTTTCATGGCTGCCGGGAAAAGGCATAGCCTTTTCCCGATCTCAACTTGCTTTGACCTACAACATTTCCAACCATTTCAAGGCGCATTTTATTTGTTTTTGGACCACACCTACGTTTCTCACCAACCTTGACCTTCCTTTTCTGTGCAGAGGTTTGATCTAGCGACCTTTTCTCCACTAACCCAATTTGATCAGTTAATCCCAATAGATCATCATCTTCTTCCTCTGAATCTGTAGCTAAACCGGAGCCCGACCTTTCCAGAGACCCCCCACTGTCTTTAACCCCTTCAAAGGAACTATCTAAGTTTCGAATAGGAGATATTGGGATGTCTTTAAAAACTATTCCATCTGGGACATCTTGGTTCTCTCCAACCTCCTGTAGTTTATCAATCATCTGCTCCCTACTTTCAATGAGTTCGAAAAGCTGGGGGCAACCATTATCAGGATTTTCATAGCCACTAGGCCCATTATCATTCAAAGTAACCTATTCCAGATCCTTACTTTGCTCTTCCCCATATATAGATGAGAGAGTTTTAGAAAACCCCTCAATTTCTGTGATCTGCACTTTGGTTGAAACCGCAGAGATTTTATTTGGGGTTGCCAGAGTTAACTGCGTTTCCACACCCATCCCAGAAATTTTAGCCTCTCTCGACCTCAACCCCACAGAAACTAGGTTTTGAGAGTCCCACATACATTCATTTTCATGACAAAAAGCTATTTCCTGTTTTCTGCTTACATCCCATAAGGTTGATTCTTCTTCGTAATCTTGCCTTGAAATTTCCATTAAAACCTCCAAAGAACCCCATTCCTTGGAAACACGCCAGTTTTCAATAGTCACAGCTTCTGTAAGAGCTATCACCTCCTCCGCAGGCAAATTTTGAACAACACCTTTTCCTTTTTCACCCTGCACCCCCGACATCCCATCTAACCCAGATTCCACCACATTTCTTACTGTCTTACTATAATCCTCCACCAGATTCTGACACCACATACCCTCACCAGACTTCAACTCTAACATTTTCGGTAGAGGGTGGATTATCTATCTAAGAATACAAATCCTTGGAAACATACTGCAGTCCGCTTTTTCAACCGCTATTTCCGACTTTACAAAGAGACCCAATTTATTTCCTATGCTCCTTAGGGTTTCTTGATCCCAATATTCTTGCGGCAGATTTTTCAGGCTAACCCAAACTTCAGACTCCTCAGATTTTGCCTTATTCGGGTCAAAATTTGGGGTCCAATCTAAAATGTAGAGGCCTCGGCCATCCATGGAAAAGGGGCCACTCCTTAAAATCCAATCTTTGTCTCGGTCAGTTTGGCATACCACCAGGTAGAAGCCATTTTCTAGGGTTTTAACATCACATCCTTTGCCCCAGTTAGCATCACACCAATCTTTCATTTTTGTGAGTGCCGGCCAATGCCCTCCCCAGCGCACAAAGAAAGCATGAGCTTTGAATGTACTAACAGAGTCATTCCATTCATTATTATCTATCAAAAGGGTAACCATAGTAGTATGAAGAAAGTTTTTTTGAACCTGACTTGACTCTCCATTCTCAGTCTGATTCTTTGGACACCAAAATTTTTTCTCTAGTGTTCTGAAATCCACTCGCCCCTTCTGATAAGCTGAATGAAACCTTTCGCCTCTGTCCTTCCCTCCTGTGCTAGGATGCAGAACCCCTCAGATCCTCCATACCTAAACTGTTGTTTACCCGGAGCCTGCCAAGCCTTGACATAAACATTATGCCTCCCTTCATTGTTGACGCCTCCCCTTTTCTTCCTGTTGAAAGGCCAACGAACTTGGTTTCCCTCATAATGCAAACCATGGTGCCTGCGAAAACCCTGGTTCCTCCGCTGGTCCGCCATAATAATTGCTTTACACTAAATAATTATAAATATTAAAAAAATGGTATATATTAAGAAGTTTAAATAGGGGGAGCACATAAAATTCTTCTATTTTTGCTATAAAATATAATGTAGTTTCTGGTGTGCTCCCCCTAAAAAGTTGACTTTTTTTGAGTTTTTTTAAAACTGCTTTAGTGAAAATTAGCTAACATTATGTAGTTTATGCCTAGTATTCTACTATTTTTTAAATGAATGTATGATTTGTTTTACTAATTTTCAAAGTGGATACATCTTAAAAAATAAAAAATTGAGCACACTCCCTCATATTTTTTTTGGAAACTAATTGAAAGTCATTTTTTTGAATGTGTATAGAATATGGTCTAGAATGTAAAAATGTGATTTATTTCAAAATTGGATGAATGGATAAAAAATGACACCAAAAATACTATACATATATTTTTGGAAAAAAGAAGACATTGACAAAAAAAATCAAGATCAAAACCTTAACATATTTAAAATGTAAAAAAAAATATTGTTAGAAAGATAAGAGAGAGCTTGATGCTATTATGAATTTTTTTAGATTAACATTTAAATATGTGTGAACTTTATGGAGAGCATGATTGACATCTAGTTGTGTTTTTACATTTTATAGAAAACACACCTTTGGGAGTTGACAATGAGAGCCAATGATTTGCGTTGGATGCCCAAGGAAAATCCATCCGTAATAGTTGGAAATATCCAAAGTAGATAATAATGCACTTGCACTATTACGTGAGTGCTCTATACTATGAACTTGCATTTATTTACAAACTTAAGAAGCACTAAATAGTCAAAAAAACATGTGCATCCCACGAGTTTGGATCCACGTGCTCTATTTTTTTGTACAAACTATGCTTTCTCTAACATAGAAACTCATTTTTTATAATTTTGAGAAATTTCAATAATTGTTTGAAATATATATATATATTTTATTTCATTCATTGTCATAGAGGATTAACATTACATGTTTTTAAATTGAATTTGATAATTTGATTTATTATTTTGATGTTTTGAAGATCTTGATTGATTGTTTTCATATTTTGAAGAATTTAAGAATGATTGCCTTCATTTTAATATTTATCAATTATTTTAACCAATTGTATCAAAGTGATATATTATTCAACATCATATTAAGAAAATTGACCAAGAACTCATACATTAGAGGAACGTGAGTGAGAAATGAATGAGACAATTTTATATAATTAAGAAATAGAAAGTTTGAAGTTGAAAGTACACCCTCTTTTCCATATCAATTTTATATTTGATAGTTTAAATTATGAAATTGTCTTGGTAAGAAGTTTAGTTCAAGTTTGCAAGATATTTTCTCGGTAGCACGCCTAGATATGACCTTAAATTATGAGTGCTTAAATATTTACTCTATGCCTAATGCATATTACATATAGGCATTGAGATTTCCTTAGATATATGTCCTAAGATGGATGGTAATTTTGAGGATATGTATAATGTGTCTTATGTAAGTGTTGTTGGTAGCTTAATGTGTGTAATGGTTTCTACTCACCACATGTATTACCTAAGTAGCAAGAATTTTGTCTAACCTTGGTAGGGATAATTAGACTTGTATTTAGGGGGCATTTAGATATTTGTAAGGAATTTCCAAGTATTGCTTGTCTTGTCATCCAATTCGAATGATGTGGCTAAGTTATTAGACATATAAGGGTTTGTTGATCTATAGATTGGGTACGTGACTTGGATTGTTAGAGGCCCACTAGTGGCTATACATTTTGTAATGCCCGCCATGAAACCCTAGAGAATGTTACAAACATAATGGAAGCGAACAATTTTTTTTTTTTAAGTGTCATTAAACAAGTAATGTGAACTACACTAACACATACATTCTCTAAGGTACGAGACAACGCTTACTTACAAACCCCATTACTAACAAAAGCTACTAAACATAACTTATATTTATAACTCAAGAATTAAAGATCATACATCTATTGACATTAAAATACATCACATAAAATATAAAGTACAATAACGATCCATTGATACATTGCATCCATTCAATATTATATTTACATCGCTCATTTCCAAATGAGATAGTTTATACAAAAGTGCCACAATTACATATTACAAAGATTCTCCTTGAATACAATTGAGTGATACAATTACAAATTACAAAGTATCCACAGATACAAGAGAGAACATGATAGAAATAAAAATTCACTAGTACACACGAGCTTTCCAATCATGAAGTGCTCGTCATCACGAACAAGAACTAAGGACCCAACGGTGTAAGGGGAACGTTCCATCCAACCATGTGGTACTCGAAGGACCAACCCCCGTGCTAGGAGATAGTAAAAGAGCTTCCTAGGAAAAACCTACAACCTCTAGACATAGGAAAAAACAATATTAAACTACACAAGTACAAACTTACAAAATGGTTACAATGCTTCCAGATAAAAATGATCAATTGTACAATACAAAAAATTGACTCACAGTTGTCATAGGAGGAGTGTCATCACAGAGTTGCATGGGTTACCCTGGAATATCTTCCTAGGCTCTGGCCCCCATCTTGGGTTACCCTAGTGACCTCTTACGATACTTGGCCCCAACATGCAATCCAATGCGGAATCAACTATCTTTCCAAAAAAACAAGATATCGATCATGCCATTCCAGGCCTTCCCATCTCATCCCAAATCTTTACTAGCCCTTGAGTCCATGAGCGAAGCATTAAATAAGTTAAGTGTTTAAACTACCCTTTTTTCTAACATATTTATTTAATTTCACTAATTAAACTAACTCTGCATGAGTTACCCTAACACCACTTTGTGTGTAGGCCCTCATGAAAAGCCACTCCCCTATTAACAACCTAAGGGATAAATTCCACTAACATAGGGTAAACCAGGTGCACATAACCAATTACAAATACCAACTTAAAAGCAATGTACAACACAACCTGTTCATAGAACCAGGTGACCATACTTGATAAAAATACCACGTGCACTACCCAAGTAATCTCAAAAGCTAAACCAACACAAGTAAACTCAAAAGCCAAACTAACTCAAGTTGTAGCCTCACCACAAAGAGACACATGACACATCTGGAAGTCTTACATAAACAATAACTCAATTTGCCCCAACATCGAGAATGAGAGAAACATAACTTTAAAAAGACAAATTTTCAAACAACATAATAATCTAAACTTAGGATTTCCTAAATCCAAATAATTCACGAATACATCGTTTGCAAATACCCAAGGTAAAATACCACAACATACATAATAGAAGAAACACAATTTAAAAGCAAATTAGGCAAATAAAACATCTAATATTCAGATTTCTTAAATCCAATATAAACAGTAATACTTTGCTCAATTATTTCTAAATCGAGACAAATTTTATAAGAACAAATCATAACTAATTGTCTAACTCTATAATTCCTCAATACATCACATGAAAATAACTAGTCTTATCATAAATTTGTTTGCAACCAAATAATATTTAAACTATCATAAAATCGTTCTCTTAAAAAAATTCATTTCATTTAAAACAAAAAACCATATCCCTTAAAATTATTCCCTTATTAAATAACTACTTGGCATTTGACAAGAAATAATAATTTTAAATCTAAAGGTTTACTTCAGTTTCTCAATAATATTTAAATATAAGAATCCCATTTCCCCATTGAAATCATTTCATCATAGATCGCTACTATAGACATGCATCTCTATTAATTAATATTCATTTAAATAAAAATGTGTTTCTATATAAATTTAATATTCATTCCTCATATTTTAAATATTCATTTATTTAACCATATGGACATTATCCATTTCCCTAATTACACAAAATGATCAAAATCAATTTATTTAAATAAAATCAATATTTTCTTCTAATAAAATAATCTTAAAATAATTATATCTAACCATAAATATATATATATATATATAATTATATACTCAACATATATACAACTATATATATATACATATTTAAATATATATTTATAAAAACAATTTTAAATTCTAAATTTTTTAAATATAACCCAACATCAAGAATGAGAGAGATAACATAACGAAAAGACAATTTGACAGTTTAATACCCTATTTTAGGATTTCCTAAATCCAAGTAAAGCAATAACATATTGCATGTAATCAATCACAATAATTTATAATTCCATTATAAATTAAAAAAAAACTAAGACTCTGAGTTCAACTTCAATTTTCTCTATTTCACTAATGATAAAAATATATATTTTTTAAATAAAATCTTTTTACCATAACTTGTCCAATTCTACTTACATGCACTAAAAAAATCACATTATTCTTAAATAAATATACATTTAAACATAAATTCAATTCTCATTTCCTATGTTTAATAAAAAATATTTTTATCTAATCATTTATACATAATCCATGATTTACAAATTAAATTTGCAAATAATATATATATATATATATATATATATATTATATATATTAAAAATAATATATAATATATAAAATATATATATATATATATAATTATAAAATTTATAAAATATATAAATATAAATAAAATTTTAAAAATATATAATATATATTTTATATATTATTTATAAAAAGACAAACCCCAACCACAGCCGGGCGCACACAGCAGCCACGACTGTGGCCAGGGGCTGTTGCCCATGCAACCCTCCCATGGGGGAGGTACGCTGCTGTGTAGGCAGTAGCATTGCCTCCACAACAGTGCTTCCTCTATGGGGGTGTTGTGGGGCAGTCACCCCCCCCGAACTCCTCCATTTTTTTAATTTTTAATTTTTTTTTAAAGAAATTCCCCTGTTCCAGTTTTGCCATGCAGCGCCACAACCCGACACAATATATATATATATATTTAAACAGAACTCACAAAAACAAAATTCATATAAATTGAATTTATATGTATATAAATATAAAATTTGCTTCAATCTTAATTGCTGAAAGGGCAATTTTTTTTCTGAGAAAGAAAGAAAATTTCCCTACAGAAAATTGACAAACTACAAAGGTTTTTATTTTTACAAAATTTACAGAGGAACTCAATTTCCACAATTTAAACAGAGATTTGCAAAAAATTCTATTGTTTTCATTTTTTTTAATTTCCTATTGTTTAAATTCTTTGCCCTACAAAAGATATGAGGTTTTCTCCATTTTTTTTTACAGAAAATTTCAAGAATTCTCAACCTCTTCAAAAATTAAAAATCAAAGCTTCCAACAAAAATAAAACAATTAAAGGAACCTGTTTTTGAAACTTGAAGAAAATGAAAATTGGAGTTGAGCTTCTTTGCAAAATCCAATCTTCCAAAATTTCTTCCAAATCTCCACTTCCAAACTCCAGAATGTATCCCCCAAAAATACAAGAAAACCTTCCTCTATTTTTAGCAACCAAAAATCCCCCAAAAAATAAATAAATAAA
>VDFB02196329.1:12041-31230 GCA_007258455.2 Sequoia sempervirens | reverse complement strand
TATTATGTTTGTCACACTGTCCACTAATAGACTCTTTCCTGGTATCCTGTTCCTGATCTCTGATCTTTTCAAGATCAAAGATCCTCTCTAGTTGCACCATTCCCCTAGGAATTGTGTTGGTCTTCAGATCAATTACCCCTTCCAAGTCCATCTCAGCTTCTTGAAGTTTAGTTTTGTCAATGATTTGAGAAGCAAAGACATCAGTACTAGTAATAAAATCTAAGATATGCTTGGAATTTGGTGACATTATCAGGTACCGAGGGTACAAGGATTAGTTCCATAGTAAATTTCTCTAATCTAGAGAGAGAGATAAAGGCTATAAAGTGCTAGCTTCCTGAGCAAGAGAGTCAGCTGTCTGGTTCTTACTCTGTGGAATCAATTGAATATTGAAGGCATCAAATCCTTCGATGAGATCCCATACTCTATGTCTATAATTGGTCATTCTCCTATTGTGACAAGAGTATTGTCTTCTAACTTGCTTGACTACTAATTCAGAATCTCCAAATACTTGTAAGATTTTAACCTTCTTCTTTAATGCTATTAATAGTCCATGAACCAAAGCCTCATATTCTGCTACACTATTCGTACAATGAAATTGAAGTCGATGAGCAGCAAAAAATTTCTTACCTTTTGGATTGATTAGCTCAAGACCTGCCCTAGCTCCTTGCTTTGATTTGGACCCATCGAATGTTAAGGTCCAACAATCCGTAACTGCAGATTTTTGTGCCTTTTCTTTTGCACCATTGTTGTTGGAGGGCTCTTCAAAAGGAACTACTCTTTTTTCCTTTGTGATCTTCTTGGAAATTGATTGTGACTATAGGAGTGGGATTAATATACTTCTATACTTGTTTTACTACAGCTTTGCATAGGAAACAATTCAATTCTGAATGAGAGGAATTATGTACCCTACACCAATTGGGCAATAGTAACTCTCCAAAATTAACTCCTCTTCCTAACTAGATTTGATCTTCAATAGATTTTTGAATGAACTCTTGAAAACTATCTAGCAAACCAAGCTGACTATCTTCCAGGTCATTATCATTTTCATCTGGTTCTATTAAGGCTTCAGTACCACTGGATTCTACTGTAAGGTCTACAAGTGTTGTGTAGAACATAAGAACTTCCTCTATATCTGGCTCTTCAAGAGGAGCTGCGAGCACATAGTTACCCATGCTTACTTCTGATACCAAAATTTTAGTAGAGGTTTTATGATATTCTATAATCATATACCTCATCTTGGGTTCTCTTTCAATCCTAATCTAGTTTGGTACTCCTTTCCAAGGAAGCCACATATGGGAGTGATTAGTAGAAACATATCCATTCAAAGCCCTGGTAAAATCCCTTCCCAGGATTAGGCCATAAGCATCAGGGATGTTAGCCACCTGTATATTGATAACCTATTGAATTCTAGGATTAGAAGCAATATGTATATGAATCATATTTAACTCTCCTACAACATTCACTTAAGTCCTATCCAATTGTGTGACTTTCTTTTGGGAATCATCAGGGGTGATACCCATAACTCTACAAACACCAAGGGGCATAACATTAGTTGAAGCACTAGAATCCAGTAGACAATTATGCAGATTCTTACCGAATATTTGAATAGAAATTAGGAATGGAGGTGTGTCTTTCTTCCCTTGAAACAGAGTTAAGGGAGTATCTACTTGAGCAACTTGAGATTTGTCCTTTTCTCTCCCAGTATCTCTAGGGGGCATGTGGACTTGCTTCTGAGTTTGATTTTTTCTTCCTATTGACAAAGAACTAGATACTCTATTGGCATTCTGGCTGACTGATTCATCTTGTGATGTCGGATTTGCATTATAAGATCCTAATACTTCATTCCTAATGGATGGAACTCTTAATAACTCGAATGCAGATAGATTTACCTTCAATTTTTGAAGTTCTTCAGCAACATAGGTGGCCATTTATTCTTCATTTAAATTAGTAGGAGTCTCCCTCAGGTATTCCACCATCTTTTCTTTATTTTCATCAGCATTTCTCCCTCTTGGTACATCAGCATGTCCTGGATCTTGAGATAAATATTGCTTGGACGCCTGAGGTAGTGATGGATTATTGCTAGCATTGGGTTCTAGAGGCGTGTTGAAATTATTTGATGGAATGGAGGTAGTAAAGGGGCCTCCAACCTGTGGCCGCCGGTGTGGCAACTCCCTCAAGTCATACTTCTTGACAGGTCTCTGGAAGGTTTGCACTTCTTCAACATAAGCCCCTTCTTCATCTCTGGGACCATTATCATTCACCAAACTTTCATCAAATAGCTGTCATTTCATCTCCATTGCATACCTGGTCTGTTTCTTCCTCTAACTTGTCATATTCTTCTTCAGGCGTATTCTCCTTTGAGGAAAAGGAGCATGGTTGAGCACCAACACTAGTGAATCTTAAGGATTGGATGGTACTATTTCCTGACTACTTGTATTGTTATCCACTTCGTACTGAAAGATTGAGGTTGCTATTTGGAATTCTTGATAGTCTAACTCAGAATGTTGACTAGTCTTGTGGAGCCTACACTACCCTGATAAAGCAGCCTCGGCTAGATATACGCCTCTAGAAGACTTATCTTGATTTACTAGTTGATTGACAGGTTGATTGGCTAGTCGGTCCAACGGTGTGGGAACTCCTCTGTTGTTAGGCCCTATGTTCCAAGTCTTGTTTTGTCCTGGCAGTTGCCTCCTATCAAACCCTTGTCCACCACCTTTCTCTCTGTCAAAGTTCTGGCCTAAGGACTGTCTTTTATCATAGTTCTATCTTCTTTCATTATTGTAACCTCTATCATTATTAAATCCTCAATCATTGTTATATCCTCTATCCTGGTTATACCCTCTTTCATTATTGTATCCTTGATCCTGATGTTGCCCTTTGTAGAAGTTTTGTCCTTATGGATTCTCTCTATTCTGATTGGACTGCATATTTCTCTGAGTAGCTTGTAGCTGACTGTTCTGGTTTCTCAAGTAAGTCACCTCCATATTCAGCTTCTTTATTTGTTTAGACAATTCATCTAGTCTTTTCTTGTCAGGATTACTGTATGGAGGTCAATTCACATTTTTTTGGGAATACCCTACTGCAGCATTGGCATATAGTGATTAGTTCAAGACTTCATAATTTTGCAAGTATGAAGGGTAACTAGCCTAAGGCTAGGTATGCAGGGGTTGATTCGTATTTTGTCGGGGGTAACTAATCATGGGTAACATTTTTCCCACAGGAAGCCCTGGGTGAGGGACCAAAGGCAACTGAGGTACCAGATTCATGATTGGAGTATGGTTTGCTAGAGCCTGGCTAAGATATGGAACTTGTTCAGGGTGAGCAATGGGCCTTAATGAGGGTAGAGACCCAGACAGATGTTGCCTTAGATTAGTGCTAACTTTCACAGCCTCTGCATATTCATCAAGTAGGTTAGCAGGAGGATTATTACTCCACTTCATAAAGGTAGTTGTCAAACTATCAAGTCCCTCATAATAAACTTCTAGAGAAATGGGTTCATCAACAGCATAAGGAGCCTGTAGTATAAGGAGCCTGTAGTATGGTGTAAGCATGATGAAACCTATCATTGAAGGATGCTATAGTTTCATTGACTTCTCTTTTAACATTACTGAACTGACGGCAAAGCTCATTGGAACTAATAGGAATTCAAAAAATTTGCAAGAATGTGGCCTCTAGTTCAATCCAATGCTCGATGGACCCAGCAGGTAAATGATTATACCAGTAGAAGGAATCCTCCCCCAATGAATAAGGAAAGATACTACATGCTACATTCTCATGATTTATCCCCCTATCCTTAAGGCTGGTCTAAAAGATCCTGATGTGTTCTTCGGTGGTCCTATTTGGATCATTGACGTGGAACTTTGAACAAAAATGTTCAGGGTTCTTGGGCATGACATTGTAAACAAAAAAACTTAATGGAGATGGGTTGGTTGTTAGGAAAGCCATTGGTGGAAATGGAGGTGGTAATGGCTGATTTATGACTGGCTGAGGTTGTGGGATAGGGATGCCCTTAGACTCAGGTGAACCTGATGAAGATGGGGATGATGGAGATGATGGAGGTGGATGGGATGATGATGATTCTCCCCTTTTGTTGGTCCTTCTTGACCTAGTAGGGTCTGGTAACTTTTGAAACTCCTCCTCTCAAAGAGCAGATCTGGTCCTTCTGAGTCTCTCAAGAGAGATGGCATTCAAAAATGAATCTAGCTTGCTTATTCAGGACCTCCTAGCGCCAATCCTTTTGATTGTGTTTTCTGCACTTCAACAACTCAGACAAGATGCAATATCATATTTCTCTTGAAAGGTAAATCTCTATCAACAAGCCTCAAGAGATAACCCCAAGGTCTCTAATGTTAGGTCTTGACAATGCATAAACAACTCAGTGATAAATGTGAAAATGTCGGTAATCACAATGGGACCTTACTACAAGCAAAATACTGAACCATGATTTACCAAATCTGGCAATATAATGATACTCCAATCCTAAATCTAACCCAACAATCAAAGAAATAGAAAAGATAAAGGGGTTTCAAAGAGATTTCTAAACTTAGTACCACTCCTAAGATTAACAATGCAAATGATAAACACTAAAATGGACCAATTCCTCAAAACTGATTTCCACTTGACCTAGATGGATCTGCAATCTCACAAAAAATAGTACAATCTTCTAAGGTGTTCATATTTTCAAATCATGAACATTCATTCAAACAACCCTATCACAGTTGAATGAACAAATCCTCACAATAGAACTAGGCACAATGAATATGAAGTCCAGGCTAACTTTACAAAGCAACTAACAATCAGTTGGTTGCGAAAAGTATGGACTGAGGGATTGCTACAACATTTAAGTATCAAATCGCAAGCATTATTGAGTCAAATAAAATCTAATATTAACCCACTCAAAGCAATTTTAAAGATAGAATAACAAGAACCATGTAAAACAAGAGAATACAAGCATAGCACCAAATCACAATGTCATTTCTTGCATTCAAATTGTTCACTGTAGCAACAATTCTAGCTTCTGTTACAATATTTTCTTGAGAACCACTATTGACTAACTCTAGCTTTACTTAGCTCGCTCTACACTAGTTCTATCCGTCCAATATTTCTTAACCCTTACAAAAGAGGTAGGATGCCACATTTATAGAAAAACCACCCACAAATATGTCGGCCTAGATAAGTTTTACAATAATAATAGGGTCTGACAAACCGGCTAGGAGGAATTCAAAATAGAATAAAGAAATATGCACTAAATGCACATGTTCCATCCAAGTTGATCTGAGATCTCCAGTGTAGCTCAGACCAATGTCTGGCAACATAATGGGGAACCATAAATCTCGGTGTAGCCTGCATTAACTCCCTTCTCCCTTATCTTTATCCCGATCCAACATTTCATGGACTTTCAAAAGTGTCCTATCCAAGTCAGCTATTGGTGGCAAAGGAAAAACCTTAAGTCAATTTTCAATGGATGAAATTTCTTCCCTTGACTGCTTGACCGACTTATCCCAATCCACCTTGTATGTTAGGTATTTATCAATGATGGCAATGTATGTGGCCGCATCATCCAACTAATGTTCAGAAATGGAATCATCATTAGCTAGGGTATAAACATCCTGCCACCACTTCCTCAACTGTTCCAGACTCAAATTCTTGGGAGCAATCTTCCATCTTCCTATCATGATCTCAAAAAATGCAATAGAGCCATTATATACACCACTTAGGGTATCCTCAATCTACCTTCTTTGTTGGTAAATTTTCTTCAATACCTTTGCTTAATCTGCAGTGCCTCAAACCATTCCCAAGGTTCAGTAGCTTTAGAGAAGGGAAGGAACTTGTCACTTACTAGTTTCTCCTTGGTGTATTCCATGACAGTCTTGGTTTTCTGTATCAATAGGTTTGTATCCTCCTTGTCTTGTGCTAACACCTGCTTCAACCAATCTTTCATCCTTGCAACATCCTTTCCTATTGATAGGATGTCCTTAATAGCTTCATCACCCTTTATTTGTACCCCTTTCAACCAATTCACAGTGGCAAGAGTGGAGGCCTTCATCTTCTCAATTTCAGTGATGGTCTCCTAAGGTAGAGGATTTGCAGCAGAGGAAGAAGGGTTAATGGACTGCAGTGGTTTCATTAAATCCTCCAAGCACATCCTAAGATTCTCATTTTCCTTCTTTAAATCCTGCTTGGTCCTTATCTCCTTCCTTAGTCTATTCAAGATGACCGCACTAGAACCTTCATAATATTCAATGTCTTGCTCAATGGATGTAGGTCCTAAATTGAAATTTTGAATGCTATAATCCCTTCTGACCACATCATTTATGTTCTTATCTAGAGTAGGAGTAGCAATATGAACAACTCTATTATAAGCTTCATCTCTTTCAATTCTTGAGATCACTCTGGCTTTCTTTTTACTTTTATCCTTTCCAATATTCACTAGCAATTCATCCCAATTAGGTGGTGTGTCCTCCAGTACAATTTTTTTCTCTTAATTTATTTGTCTAACCACTTCAGAATAGTAGGGTCCAATTGCACTTGACTCTATCATAATCCTTCATGTTGATCTCCTGCTATCTCTTCTTCCAAATTCTATTTCTCAGGAGTCTCATCTGTCCTGCCTTCCCCTCCAATATGTTCCTCCTCACGTTTAGGTGATGGGACCTTTTCTGCCTCTTCTTCCCTTGGGGGAGGTTCAACCTCTTTATTTGTGACTGGTGACTCTGCATATGCAACCAAGAGATATTGCATGATCTTTTCAACTTCAGCTTCTACACTATAGAGGTCACCTTCATGGAATTCCTCTCCTTCAGTATCTGGATGGTCTTCAACATTTTCCATCCCACTTGGTTCACTTTGAGTTTTATGAATGGAAGGAACAACATCATGAGAAACAACCGCAGGAAGGCCCGCCTTAAGTACCCTATCCCTGGGAGAAGGAGTCCTAGACCTCCTTGTATATACCTTGGCCTTCTCCTCTAAACTTTCAACATTCACCACTGGTGGGGAAATTACTTCTTCTGCAACCTTGGAGCTTGCTTTCTCTGATAATTTGACAATTATTTTCCTCTTAAGCACATGAGCATCAGTGGTAGGGTTCTGTTCTTGTACTTCTTCCTTTTGTTCAGACCTTTTAATTTTTGTTCTCTTCTTGGCCTTTGGTCTTCTTTGTTTTTCGGCCTCTTGAGCTTCCTCTCCTTGGACACCTTTTATCTTAATTTTGAAAGGAGAACCTACTTTACCTTTTCCTTTAGGATCTCCCTACTCTATGGACTCCTTCGAAGTTGAATGGGGATCCAAATCTCCCATCAGGTTGTATGTGCATTTCACTCCCTCATTTTCCAATTCCCATATCATATGCCTGAGCCACATCTTGGTAACCTTAATAACTGGATCCATCAATTGTTTCAGTTCTATTTTCTCCTCCTCTAACCAATCCACATCACCAATCATCCTATCCTTTACTGCTTTGTAGGCATGATCTTGGATTAAATTTCCATCATCCCCCAATTGATCAGGAAGTGCCCTTACATTATAGAAACGGACTGCATCCACTGGAAGCCAAGAGAATTTCTTCTTTTTGACCTCGTACTCATCACTGGAGTTGGCCTAGTAGTCCTCCAAGTTCACCTTACAACTATATTCTCTACTGGTCTTCTTTTGAGCCTCATTTGTGATATCAAACCTGGACCTCTTGGAGTGGAAAGACAAACCGAGGGTACTCATTTCTTCCTCTGAAGCTTGGGCAGTCATAATGGAAGGACATGCCTCTCTAGCGCTAATCCTTAGGGGAAAGTCTCCACCAAATCCTGTCTTGTGTTTTTCCTTCTTGACAATAGCATCAAAGTCACAAATTTTCCTAGTTACTTCCAACAATATGATGTGATCAGTGGGATACCTTGGAAGTTTGTATGGCGCCCTTTGGCAGCCATCAATCTGGATGTAGGAGAAGGTTGGGAATTGTATAAACCAAGCTTCATACTTCTTGATGAGCTCCTTGGCCTGATCTGAAATTTTGACATGCTCTGCTTCCTAAAGCATCCTTGTGATATACATGGTAAATGCATCATTTTCCCTCCTATAGTTTGAACTTCCCAAATGCAATTGAGGGAAAACTTCATAAATAACATCCTGTCCAAAAATTCCCTTTGTATCCAATCCTTTGTAAGGATGGAATCTTGCAAGCACATAGACCATATATGAAGTCATTGTGAAAGTCTTGGTCTGCAACACATTGGATAACTGTTCATGGAGTACTCTACTAATCAAATCAGCCCAATGATAATCAATCAATTCTTGCTCCATCCTTACAATGGCATGGCACATCCAATTCTCAAACACCCCTACATCCCTCAATCCAACTACCCTATTGAGTAATGTAATAGCATCATAGTACTCCTTAAATTTTTCCCTAAATAGTTGTTTGGGTAGTTTAGATTAGTAAGACTTAGGCTTCTCCAGCCAAGAGTTGATGAATTGTTGAGATTTAACAGCTTGGTCTTCATAGAATTCCCTGGAGGACCCCATGTTGAATGCCACCACGTGAGATCTATCAGGAATATCAAAAGTTTGAGCAATAGTGACATGGTTGAGATTTTCTATTATTCTCCCCTAAGGACTGATAATCTTCTGAGTGCCTTGGTCATGATGTCTGCCACACTCTAGGACGAGATCATAACACTGTACCGTTGAAGGGAAACCAACCACATGTGCCAAACTTGACTCCTTCATCCTTTTGGCCACCAAAGGAAGATCTTTAGCTGCCATTCTTTCTTTGAACTCTTCATAATCCCATGATCCAACATTTGTATCAGTTACCTCTGACCAAATTGATGTGATTTTTCTCTCAAGGATCTTGCTCTTAATGTCCATTTTGATCCGTTCTGCTTCTGAAATTGAGGATCCTTCTGCCACCCTGCTAGATTCAACCTGCATCCACCAAGAAAATAATAATAAAAACCATAGGAAACTAATGTTAATCCATCAATACATCGTTAGAATGCATCCCATATAGTCAAGGTGCCATTAAATCTCATATGAAATGATCACACAAATTTTGTGTTTTGGGACCGTTCGTGGAATCTAGGCCAGAAAGGAATTTTAGGAAATTCTAGACTGATCGGATTCCAATGGAATAACCCAAAAACACCTACTTAACTATCAAATTTGATCATAATCAATCAATAAACCACATGAGAAATCCAAATGAGACATGAAATAAACATTAAATGCATCACAAACTATTAATAGGTCTTAGTTATGCTACGCTTTGTTATATTTCATTAGGGTTCAGGAAAGTCTGTCTAGGGAGAATTTTCGTGAAGAACGAGCCAGATAGGAGACTTCGAAAAATCAGGGAGACACCAGATTAGGAGACACTAGATTTTGGAGAAATCTGAACTCAGTAGAAATATGCGGATAAGGTGAGACTTCAAACCAATTAGTGTAAAAGCATGTCTCTCGGCCAAACAAATTTCATTTGGGATGAAGTCACGCTGAGTGGGGCATGTCTTGCCGATTGGCGATGAGGAAATTCATGTCGATGAGAGACTTTCTCTTCAAGGCAAAGTCACAGCGAATCTGTCTTGTCTCATCGACTAGTGAGGATTTCGGCCAAACACAAGGTTTTCGATATAAGTCTTGGCGAATGTTCTTTGTCTCTTCAACCAATGATGTAACAAACACATCGGTATGACTAATGAGTAGTCGGGGTAAGGTCTCAGTGAATGTTCTTTGGTCTCACTGACTAGCAAAATTTCGGCTAGACACAAGGTTTGCGATATAATTCTTGGCGAATGTTCTTATCTCTCTGACTAGCGATGTAACAAACACATCAGTATGACTAATGGGTAGTCGGGGTAGGGTCTCAGTGAATGTTCTTCGGTCTTGCCGATAGGATACAAAAGGCCTTCGGTGTGAGAAAGATATTGTCATGGCGATCAAATATAAACCTGAGAAGATTTTCAGCAAAAGGCTTTGAACTCAGCTAGAGGTCATGTCAATCGCGTAATGTTTCGCCGACATAGAGTCTCATCGACATAACCTCTGGCCGACAACATGTGATCTCCCCAAAAGAAGATTAGGACTCACCAAGAAAGGGAGGCTTCGTCATGAAGTCTCGGCGACTATTGGTAGTCTCAATGAAAGCGAAGGTCTTGGCGAGAGTAGTGAGCTCGCTGAAAGGTCTCACCGAAGGATGGAAGTCTCAGCGAAAGTGAAGGAAAATCGGTATGACGAATGGAGCCCGCTGTGACCTTTTGCCGATGGATGCTTGTGTTGCTGACATAAAGATTTTTTGGCGTGAGAATTACATTGTCCCGCCGATCAAATAAAAACATACGAAGGGCTTCAGCGAGATACATGACGACCGATATGACATCTCCCCAACTTCGAAGGGTCACAGCAAAGAAAATCCAAAAGGGATGAATTATCTTGGAGGGACAAAAAATCCCAGACTACGACACAAAGTCATGACTTAACCCAAACATTGAACCAATCATGAATTTCAAACATTTAAATTCAGGGCAAGTCAGGGATGGACCTTTTATAGATTCTCTTTGCATTCTAAGCCAATTCAAGAACACACTCAAGATAAATGACGATGCCCTAGGTTAAACGCCATCGATCTACCATTAAAGCACATACGAGCTCAAACTTAAAACTTTCAATTGCCCCCCCAAAAACGCTATTAGGGACAACTCACGACTTCCAAAGCATGACTTCTCATAATGCGAATGAATAGATGAACTCAGGACTCATTTGGAAAACCATAAATCAAACAATTACCATACAACCCTAGTCACGAAGATACCCAAATAATGCAAAAAACCAAACCCAAAGAGGATTTATAACTTCAACGTGCTATCTGCAATCATCAATGCAAAGGAGGGAAATCAAAACATACCATTATAAAGCAGGAATCGATCCCAAAATCAACAGATGCGAAGAGAATGGTGTCCACAAAGAATGAGGGCAAGAATGCGCAAGAAATCACAACTAAATTGATCAATTCAAGCCAAAATGTCCCAAATTGAATCAAAAGCTCAAAGAACCAACTCTAAGGATGTAGTCCTCAACTCAAACAATGGTGAATAATAAGCATGATGACATGAAAGATCCCAGAAATCAAGTTAAATACATCCTTCAAAGCACACACGAAGTCATTAATGCACTTGACAAGATAGTGAGAAAACTCGGGAATCTGGCAACAAGGCAGAATCCAGGAAAATCTGGCCCATGCAGAAATCTATGAATATCGAGAATCCCCGAATGATAGAGCCCAACCACAGTCCAAGCGAGATCTAGGAAAATCCGACCAAGGCGAAAAATCCTGAATTTGAGCAAAAGCCCGAAACTCATCCTAAACTTAAGATTTTCAATGAATAACTTAGGGGAAATTCTTAGGTAGTCAAAATAAACATTTAAGCATATGCCTAAATAGGACAAAACCTCAAAATGAAAGGGCCAAAACACCAAAACCGAAGCGAAAGAGGGTCCCTGCCTTCAGGGGGCATGTGTGCGAAAACAACACAACATAGTGTTGCTATGTTTCTCCATTGAATGGGTGTTTCTTTTGTTTCAAAAGTGAAGCTTCTCAAACTACTAATTATGTTAGTTTGTTCTCCCTCAGTTAGTTCAAATTTTGGTTGAATCATAACACCTGTAAGGTTAGGTTGTTCAACTAAAGCAATCGGTCCCCAAATGGTCATGTGGGGTTCAATTTATCAATTTATCTTGTTTAAGTGAGTTTCTTTTACCACAAACACTTGTCTTGATTAAGTTCAAACTAAATGTCTATGTCAAAAGCATCATAAATTTCACAAGGTCCATTTTGTGAAAAGGATGAAGTTTAAGCCATAGTTTCCTATGTTAACTTTGGGAAGCATAGATTGAGATATAAACCAAAATACTTAGAAGTCTCTAAGAATAAATTCTTAGGACAAGCATTCATATCAAGGTTTTGTCAAAGGGCGTCCATACTTAGACCAAAGGGTTTGAAATTTTGAGGAATATTGTGAATTTTTCTTTGTAATGTTTTGGAACCAAGAAAAGTATTAAACTAACTCACAAGAATTTACAACTTTAGGTTCAAAAGATACTACTTGCTGAATACCCACTTGGATTTATCCAAACACTAAGACAATGCGAACAGATAGAGATTTGGAGACACTGGCTCCCCTCTACGACACACACTTCTTGGGACCACCAAATCTCAAATCCTAAAGATCCAAAGATCCTAAGGATTTTCTTGTTTCGAAAATTAAATAGTAAAATGTGGGGTGGCTTTGGAACAATAGTTCCTATACCAACAAGTGTAAGGGTTTTTGTCTTCTAAATAATTGGTTCATAATAAGGGATTTTGTACAAGGTGGCAATAAACACAACAAGATTAGCTCAAGATTATTTCAATCAAGAGGCCTCCTACTCTCTTCCTAAGAATATACTTTAACATATCACATGGGTACTAAGGGTGACACTTGTCGTTATGACACATCCACACCTATTGTTTATGACTTTCATCACAAACACATTATTTATATAGCAGCTTGAAAGAGCTTGGATTTAGCTTGTTTTCGCTTGGGTCGTTCCCTCCTTTCAAAGCGGGGAGGCAGGCCTTCTAAAGATAAACAAAAGAAAAGAAGTGTGTTTGTAGTTCAATCTTCCCGATCGCATGAAGCAAGGAGATAACACACACAATGCCTTTTCCTCACACTAGCATGGGGTTCATTTTAATCCAAATTGAAATATGTGGGTGATTATACAAAATGTCAAGGAAATTCTTTTGATTCTCAAGATCATTGAGTGGCGCAAGAGAAGTGCACACACATTCAATGACACAAATGTAGATCACAAAACATAGCAAACACTTTTTAATTTAAATCCTCAAAGCAAGGTAAGTTCATTTTAAGCACCAAACGAAGTGTTAAGTTGTATTGTTCAATTTTAAACCCAAAGTAAGATGAGATGAGGGTTCAATTTTAATTGATTTAAGTGTTTATTTTAAAACCCAATTGAAAGCTAGTGTGGTCCTCAGAAATAAAATGAAAAGCATGATGAATGGGTTATAATTGCCTCGAAAGTGTCAAAACACTTATTACAATTATAAGATGGAAAGATAAGAATGCTTCTTCACTTCAAATTTTATCATCCAACCTACAAAACCCAATTAGCCTAAAACTAGAACAAATTCAGAGGAATGTTAGTGATAAAATGAAGTAAAAAAATTAAAGCACATGCTGAAAATTGATCACCATTTTTCTTCCTAGAGAAGGTCATTGATGTTCATGATAGCATCGCTTTGGTGAATTTTAGTGTCACTCTACAGAAATCCAATGACGATGATAGCATCGCTATTTGGGAGAATCATTGTTTGAAAATCCTCGATACCTCTAAAAGTATTCAACGTCACCATTTATTTTTATCAGTACTAGGGTATTAATTAGGTGTTGTTGTTTCTAATGATGATAACATCATTGTATAGTGACACCCAACAAAGGTGTCCCTACAATTTCTTCGAGCATCACTGTATCTTGCAAGAATCAGTAAAAATAGAATTCAAGATAGAAATTGATTAGATTTGATTGGTTATCCCTCCTAGTGCAAAAATGTGACTGACGAATTAGTATGGGTTGACTTCACTTGATCCATGAAGAATCAAAGCATATTCATGCCACTAACGTCAATCTCACAATAAGATCAATAAAATGCAAATTAAACCAAACATCTATTAAAACTAACATGTTAAAGTATGAAAGCTTCAAAAAACCTACTCTAATCCATTTGAAACTTATCATATTTGGGAAGTGGTGTCGTGTTGATGTGGAACGACCCTTTCCCAATCCCAGGGATAATAAGCTCGTTTCAATAAGTTTTATTGGAGAAAACTGATGAAACCAATGTGAGATGTGTGTTGAAACATGATTCAAAAATAGATTAGCATGAAGCAAGCTATTTTAACATGATGTTTGCTAAGATGATAAAGATGTGTGAATGCAAAGCTAATCTAAATGAAATCTAAGCTAAAAGATTCAAAACCCTAATTAATAAACAAGTTAAATGTATGAATCTATGTTACCCTGGAAGCCATTAATGGAAGCTAAGCTATTTAATGCAAGTAATTAAGCTAAAATGATACGAAATAAATGCTAAATATGAATGTGAATGAGAGTGATTTCAATAGCATGAGTTTGCTCTGAAACAAATGGATTCATTTGTCTCCAAATAGTGACCTATTTATAGGAGAGCAAATGAGAAATGAATGGTTGAGATTAAAAAGGTCAATCAACGGTCAATGATGGAAGAAGTTGGAGGCATGGATCATGGATTCTCATCAACATATGAGAATAAATGATGAGATTTAATTAAGGTTTGTCCTTTGTCCAAATAAACACACTTTCAACTTGCACAATAGGTGACAAGTTAACTTTCTCAAGAAGTCAAGTAAGTTTGTTAGAAAAGGAATATTCTCCTTTTTCAAATGAGTGAAGAAAGAGAATATTGTTTGGAAAATTCTCATGGGTGAGGGAAAATAATCATTTTAGCAAATTAAACAAAGTTTAATTGTGCAAAAAAGGGAGAAGGAATATTCCATGGGAATATTCTTTTTGGAGGAATGTGCAAATGAGGAATATTCCTTTGCAAGTTGGGGGGAATTAGATTAATTAGTAATTGCTAATTAAACAAATTTTTAATCATGCAATTGGGGGAATTAGATGATTTTCATTAAACAAAGTGATTTAATGAAAAAGGGAAAGTGAAATGAAATTTAATTAAATAATTTAGGGTTATTTAATTAATAAGATGACTTTAGGGATTAAATTAAATAACTTGATGTATTTAATTTAATAGGACGAAATGTTAGCATGAAAGGGGGTGAATTAGCCTGATTAGATTGGTTGGGTTAATAGATGCAAATGACATAATTAATTAATTAGCCAGGCTAATTCAATCAATTAAGCAAAAAGAGGATGGGTTTTAGGAAGAAATGATGTTAGTATACTTGATTCGAGTGCATGATATCATCCAGGACATTTTCCAGTGTCTACAATTATATACTATTAAAACTAACTACATTTGCATAGGTTTTTGAGGTGTTAAATTGGTTTCTCTATTTCTTAATTTTTTTTTTATTTCCTCTTTCTTTTTCATATGCTTACCCCTTGGCATCTCTCCTTGTTTCATATTGGTCCTTCCTTATTTCCCTTGGGGCATATATTTACTCTCCTCTTGGGGGTACATACCTTTCACTGTTGTTCCTTTTATTCCTTTATCTTTGGGCCTCTCATTCTTCTCCTTGAGTTTCACATGTTATTCATTTCCTCACCTTTTATTCTTATATACATTTCATCTATAGATATTTATCTTCCTCCTTAGTCATTTCATCTACCACTAATTATTATATATCATCCTTCTTAATTTGAGGTGTAAGGGTTTTTATGCCAATAGACATCTTTCCAAATGTGAATCAAATAAGTTGTAGTTATGCAAAAGAAAAAAATATATAAAATATAACCAAGAAAAATATAAATATTTATTATTTTCACTACAAAAGTAGAGTACATGACTACAAAAAATACTTGAAACTAATGTGATTATATAAATTATTCTTAGGTATTGGCTTTGAGAGCATGATAGTGAGGATCAATTGTGAAAATTAGATTGATATATGTTTGGAAAACAATCTTATGTATAATGCTCATATTAAGCACATTGATCTACAATATCACTTTGTTCAAGAGATGGTGGAGGATAAGATGATCTAGATAGAGAAGGTTAACACTTTGTTAAATATTTTTGACCCACTTATCAAGCCAATGAGAATGGATAAATTCTATCAGTGGGGTAAATATAATTTATGGATTTTCATTGTTCCTGAAATTTCCTAATTTTGAAGCTTAAGAAAGAGATAGGAAAGTGTGGTGCTAAGAAATTATTAGATGTTGAAAAATGACTAGAAAGACTATAAAATATCTACAAAATGAAACAAATGTGCAAAGCAATATTTTTCTTGATAAATGATTTATTATAGACCAAGTATGCTCCTAAATTAGTATACATGTAAAATCCTAGTAAAAAAATGTTTGATAGAGGGTGTGATCTAAAAACTAGTTCATAGGTTTGAGTGGGTTTTAGTATGTGTGAGAGTTTGGCTAAATCATACACATGTAGGAGGTGACTAATCCAAGTCCTAAAAGGTTGTGAGAAGAAATGTGTATGGAAGAGGGGTAAAAATTTAAGCCCCTATAGGGGTGAGTTGTAAAGAGTTGGTTCATCAAATGGATAGGAATTTGTTTGGCCATTGATATAGAAATTGGAAAGTATATATTCCCATAGAAGGTTTTGATTGAGGTTGTGTTTAGCTTGTTGGAGGTGTTTGGGAGTGTGTTTGATTAGCTAGTATGACAAAATACCTTCCTATAGTGTTGAAATTTATCACCCTCGACAATTTCACACAAGGTTTTTCTCCCCCCTATGTGCTTGGACCTATTATTCATTAATTGCCCATTTTTATAAACATTATTGGAAAAATAAAAAATGGGAATCAAAACTATACATTTAATATTCCCCCCCCCCCTACACTTTTGATTCCTAAAAAGCAAGAATCTAGTTTAGGCGCACTACACCCTAGACCACTTAAGTTGGCCCAAAATTTGAATATGTTGGTGTCAATAATTTATTATTTTAATTTCCAATTTCAAATGTCGGATCTTAATATTTGATTTTTGGGAAATTAGAAGAATTACATATAAATACATAATATTTTCACAATCTTAAGGAACAAGGAAGGAACAAGCACTATTATTGAGCAAATTAATATTCCTAAAAGCATTCGAGAGTAGTCAAGAGAAGAATTATAAATATTATTGTAGAATTTAATCATTCAAGCATCATGCCATGTGTTATGTAATTTTGTTATATGTTTTGCATGTATTTTGTTTGTGTACTAACACTTGTAGATCATCAAATCAAATCCAATCAAGCAAAAAATAATCCTTGAAGGTGATGAGTGTGACTTCAGTCCATCAAGGATATTAGGTCTAAGTGGTGAGTTCCAACAAGTTGTCAATTCATTACTTATTTTTCAATTAGCCTCTATCCATCCAAGGATACACTCTCTTTTATCATAATTTTCCATTATGGAGGTAGAAATACCAACAAAGGGTTTGACTAAGGAAATCCCCTATATGGAACAACCCTTCCTCTCCTCTCATGTATGTAGGTTGTAGATATGAAGTGAGTTGAATGAACATTGAAGGCTACTTGTTCATTCATGCACTCTAACCCTACAAGTTGACAAGTCATGAAATCTGCATTTTCTCATCAACAGAAGAAGTTTTGACAACAACAACTAGAGGATAAAAGCTATAAATTGATGTCTTGAAGCCTACATTTTCATATCTAAGAAAAAATGAGGATATTCTAGGGCGTGCTACACCCTAGACCAAAAAAATAAAGCTGAAATTTGCATATTAGGTGTATATGTGTTTTCCCTTCTCATTTGTGGAACTAAAATTTGTCTATCTAAATCTAGTTTATTATAAATCATAATAGATCACTACATTTGCATAGCTTTCATAGTTAGATCATTGTGTTGAGGAATCACTCATTCAAATTCACATCATCAATCACACATCACATCCCCCTAAATAATTGGATTTGCATATTAGGTGTATCTATGTTTTCCCTTCTCATTTGTGGAACTAAAATTTGTCTATCTACATCTTGTTTGTCATAAATCATAATAGACCACTGCATTTGCATAGATTTCATAGTTAGATCATTGTGATGAGGAATCACTCATTCAAATTCACATCATGAATCACACATCACGTCCCCCTAAATAATTGGATTAGAGCTTTGCTCCATCATTACAGCTCTCCCTAATAGGTTTGTAGCCAAGTGGCTCTTGAGGTCATATTTAATTCAATTAATCCAATTTGGGAAGAGGGTCTTCATCCTTTTCCCAACCAAACACTTCCTTTGAAGAGTAGATTGATTATATAGAAACTAGTGAGACTATCTTTTGTGAACAAAAAATTTGCTAAATTGGAGAGGGAATGGAATGAGAATATGAACATGTTAAAATAAATGTGGGATGCTCTTCCTACATCAAAATAAATTCCAAGACTAAGGGTAAAATATGATTGACTAGTACTTATGCAGAAATATGATGCAAAACAAGAAGTTATAATGGAAGATATAGAGGCATAGTGGTTGATCATGAAAGGTAGATAGTTGAGGTATGTTGTTTGGAGGACATGGAGGTGGATTCGGTGCAAATAATTTCTTCGAGTAAATGAAAAAAAATCATGTGAATGCACACTTGATGAGGATTACCTTGAGATGGTACCAAGTTTGGAAGGAGAAATTGTAAATATGGGATCTAAGATGGTTGTAGATGAATAAGATGGGATCTTGATCAATGGAGAAAGAAAAGTGAAGAAGCATAGATGGATGAATTTTTTATTCCATATTGTCAATTGAGTGTAATCTATAGGAAGATTATGCACCTAAGGAGAAGGAATCGCCATATAGAATCTTAAATGAATTTGATGACAAGACCATTTTTCAAATAAATTCTCTCTCTCTCACACCTACCTCTCCCTCCATCACTCCCTACCACTCTCTCTGTCCCTCTATCCCTCCCCACTCTTTCTCTCTCACTTTATCCTTCCCTCTCTAATATTTATCTCTCCTCTCTCTCCCTCCCTCCCTCCCCCTCACTCTCACTCTCTCCTCTCTTATTCACCATTTTGTCTCACACACACACACACCTCTATCTCCCTTCCTACCTTGCCCTCCCTCTCTCCCCTCTCTACTTCTCTCTATCTCTCCTCTCTATCTACCTCTCCTTTCCTCTCTACTTATCTTTATCTCCAATCTCCATCTCTCTACTTGCCTCTCCCTCTCCCTCTCTCTCTCTCTCACCATTCTATCTTTCCATCCCTCTCACTCTCTCCTTCTCTCTATCTCACCATTCTCTCTTTCCCTCTCTCTCTAATTATATTTATCTCACCTATCCCTCTTTACCTATCCATCCCTCACCTCTCTCTCTCCCACTTTCCCTCCTTCCCTCTCTCTCTATCTCTCTCTACTCTATATCTCACCTATCCCTCTCCACCTCTCCCTCCCTCCCACCTCTCTCTCTCTCTCTCTCTCATTCTCATTATGTCCCTCCCTCTCTTTCTCTCTCAATCTC
>VDFB02196329.1:0-11941 GCA_007258455.2 Sequoia sempervirens | reverse complement strand
TATCTCACCACTCTCTCTCCATCTCACTCTCCCTCCCTCCCTCCCTCCTTACTTCTCTAATTCTCTCTCTTACCTCTCTCCCTCCCTCCCTACCTATATCTCATCTCCTTCACTCTCTCCTCTCTCTCTCTCTACTCTATTTCTCACCATTCTATCTCCCTCTCTTTATCACTTCCTCTCTCTCTCTACTTCTCTCTATCTAACCTATCCCTCTTTACTTGTCCCTTCCTCCTCTCTCTCTCCCACACTCCCTCCTTCCCTCTCTCTAATTATCTCTATCTTACCTATCCCTCTTTACCTCTCCTTCCCTCTTTACTTGTCCCTTCCTCCTCTCTCTCTCCCACTCTCTTTGTCCCTCTCTCCCTCCCCACTCTTTCTCTCTCACTTTCTCCTTCCCTCTCTAATCTTTATCTCTCCTCTCCCTCCCTCTCTCTCTCCCTCCCCCTCTTACTCTCTGCTCTCTTACTCACCATTCTCTCTCTCTCTCTCTCTCTCTATATATATATATATATATATATATATATATATATATATATATTTCACCTATCCTCTCTACCTCTCCTCCTCCTCCTCCTCCACTCTTGATTTGCAATTACCCTGGTCCCTCCCACTTCCTCCCTCTCTCCCCACCCTCCCTCTCTTACTCCTCTCTCTAATTCATTCCCATCTCACCCATCCCCACTTCTCCCTTTCCCTCTCTACTTCATCTCACCTATCCCTCTCTACTCTCCCTCGCCTCCCTCCCCCACTCTCTCTCTATATCTTTTTTCTCTACTTCTCTCTATCTCACCACTTTCCATCTCTCTCTCTCCCTCATTCCCTTTCTCTACCTCCCTCCCCTCCCCCTCTTTCTATCTCTCCTCTCCATCCTCCCTCTTCTTTCCTCACCTCTCTCTCCCTCCCTTCTCATTCCCTCTCTAATTCCTTCTATATCCCTCTCCCTCTCTACCTACCTCTCCTCCAGACATTCTCACCACTCTTCTCTACATCTCTCTCCCCTCTCTCCTCACATCCATATCTCCCTCTCTATCACTCCTCTACCACTCTCTCTCCCACTCCTACTCCTTCCTCATCCTCATTCCTCTCTATCTTCCTCTCCTCTCTCTATTCACCTCCATCTCATCTCCCTACTCCTCCCTCCATCCTCCCTCCTCTCCTACTCTCCTCTATCTTTTCCTTCCCTCCCACCACCCCAAGAGAGACAGAGGAGGGTGAGAAGCATGGAGGAGAGAGAGGAGGAGAAAAACTAGAGGAGAGAGAGAGGAAGGATAAGGATGAGGAAAAGCAGGGAGAGAGAGAGAGAGAGAGAGAGAGAGAGAGAGAGAGAAGAGAGGGAAGGAGGAAGGTTGGGAGATTGAGAGAGAGGGAGAGGTAGAGATGGAGAGAGATATAGAGAAGTATATAGGAAGGAGAGGTAGAGAGGAAGAAGTAGAGAGAGAGTGAGAGAGAGAGAGAGGGAGGGAGAGGTAGAGATAGATAGAAGTATATAGAAAAGGAGAGATAGAGAGGATGTAGGAGGGAGGGAGAAGTAGAGAGAGAGGAGGAGGGAGAGATAAGTGAGATAGAGAAAGGGAGGGAGACAGAGAGAAGTAGAGAGGGAAGGAGGGAGGGAGAGAGAAGTGAGATATATAGAATGAGAGAGAGGGGGGGAGGAGGAAGGCAAAGAGATTAAGAGAGAGGGAAGGATAGAGATAGAGGTAGAGGTAGAGAGAGAGAGAGAGAAGGAAAGAGTGAGAGAGAGAGGTCTACAGCATAAGGGATAAACAATGAGTGAGAGAGAGGGAGATAAAGATGATAAAACTTGTTGATTACTGATATTTGACCTCTTGATTACTGAAACTTGACATGCTGATTATTGAAATTTGACTGTCTGGAAAATTATAAGATCTTCCAAAAACTATAATTTGCATTATAACTCCTAGAGATCCAAAACCGCTCTCAAACATCTTGAAACTATATACATGAAATATAACTTAAAGTATAAGAAAGTAAATGTCTATATGTAAATGTCAAATGTAAATGAAAAATTAAATGTTTATTTCATGTATATAGTTTTACTGAAAGAGGAAAACAAAGAGAAGGAATTTTTTTTAATGCAGAACATAACGCAAGCGCATTAATATAATGCCCTCACGTTTTGTGAAAGCATTCACATAACGCGAGTGCATTATAATGTGCTCACTTTTTTTTTAATGCATTCACATAACACGAGCACATTATAACATGCTCGTGTTTTTTGAATGCATTTAAAAAATGTGAATGCATTTCATTATAACACACTCACGTTTTCTCTATTTTAGAACCAAAAAGTAAAGTGGCCACTTTTTGGTCCCCCATCTTTGTGCACTTACCCTTGTTTGAATGGATATATAGATGGTTTATGACTAGAGGAAATATATAAGGGAATTTATAGTAATGGTATGAAATGCTACTTTATAAATCATGGAGGTATACTCTATCATTATGTATCCTATAGTAGTTTGTTTTATTAAAGGTTCATGTTCTAATGATTGATGAAGTCATAGGTATTTATTGGAAAAGTTGACAACTTGGATGCATAAATTAGTCGGACTTATTGACAAACTCGTAAGGGTGCTAAGAAAGTAACATAGCAAGGTGTGTAGTTGTAGAAGTTAGCAAATGAATGATATAGGGCTATGGAGTAGATCCTTTACTCTTAAAGCCATGATAGTGGTTGTAGAAGTGAGTGCAATGTTTCCAAAGTGCACAATTTGTTTGTTGGAAATTGCTAACATATATGAAGGTCATTAACTTTGTTCTTATCTATGTGGATGACAACATACAAGCATGTCATTTGTTGCTACATAATTATGAGGAAAATTCCAAAAACAATTAGTTTCTAAGGTAGGATGTGGATGTAGGCATGCATGGTGGATTGTTGATGTTGGCGATTTTTTGCAATGACCACTAAGATAGGCAAGTGAATAATTGGGGTTCTTGAATGGTGGATTCATGGTCGGTCCATTGCTTAGTATGTAATTATCCATGTTTCAAGCTATTTGATCTTACATGACAATAGAAGGGTAGATGACTTTTATAAATGATCAAATACTTTGTTTTGGGGTGCTAGTTGGCATGCACAAACTACTTGAACTACTATGTTTTGATGGACAGACAATAAATTTACAAATTGTTGGCGTGTGTGAGAGTTGTGGTAACAAGGTTGTTGCACATGGTTTGTATAGACCTAGAAACCAATATATTTGGTAGTGTTCTTCATGTAATAAGCATTAAGCAATGAATGAGGTGCTAAGAGCATTCTCTTGCTTCAGTTTTTTACACTTTGGGGTTTTCTAATGGGAAAATTGTGGTGTTATGTGTTAATGCTTGCATGTTTAAGTTAGTGTTGTTTTGTTTATTGTTAAAGCATTTTAATAATATCATGGGCTAGATAGAAGCCACTAGGGAAAAGCGTTAGGAGTATATATTGTGTTGATAATTAAATCCATGGTGGACCACTACAATTACCAACCAAGTGCATTATGGATCATGAAGATTAAGGGGTTTTAGTGTGGATTTATTGTAAGTATTGGATTAGTGTGGTGGTACATGTTTGAGTCATTCTATATTGAAATGTTGTATTTGCAAGGGGAAATTGTTAAATTTTCCCTAGAATTCAATATACATGTTGAGTGTAGATCCAAAGTTTGTGGTGTACACAATGGTAATAGCTTGTTTGTTCGATCTAAATCGATATCATAATATCTTGTTGAGTGGTTATTGGAAATTTTTTTGTTATAATCTCTTTGGGAGGTTTTGCAAAAAATTTCTTGGAAGTGCATGTATGTCTTAGGTAATGAATAAAGTCGGATCTGTTGGTGAGCCAAATCTTTGTGAATGTTCAGATTTGTGAAGTAATATGTGTTCAAATTGGTGTGGTTCAATTCTCTTGTGGGTTAAGTTATTTTGGTGTGGTTGCGACAACAAGATTGTTGTTCATTTTACCCCCTATCCTTGATTGTGTCACCAATTAATAATTAATTAAATCATTGAAATTAAAATTAAGGGAGCCGATAGATATAATCTATTCTTTAGTATTGAACTGAATGGCATCATCCATGCTTTGTGGATAACTAAAATATTCAAACATGGGCATATTTGAGCAGCTAGGGAAGAAGTTTTCTTCATTTGCAAGACCCACTATACATTTAAGAATATGGTAAGAAGAAAATTCTCTTTTCCCATTAGATGGTTGGGAAAGGAAAAATACAATGCATATTAATTTGTAGAAAAAGCTGATTGGACCTTGTAAAATGTCTTCTTCGAAGAATCTGGCTATTCAGTTCCAACCAGGCAACCTCACGCTACTGTTATAGGCCAATTCATTTTGGTCTGGTAGTTGGGCCCAGAGTTAATCAGCTAAAAATTGCTTTGCCAAGCAAGAACTCTTTCTTCACAAAAATTAAATAGTTTTTCGAGTCCTCTGCATCATACTAGCTAGAAACATCTTGCCACTTTTAGAAGTTCTCCAGCTAGTCCTCCATTGATCACCTCCTCACAATATTTAAATCTTAAATGCTCGTAATGTTCGTACAAATTGATATCTCCTGACAGTTTGTGGCCTTCTGTCACTGTCTTCTTACCCCTAATTTCTGATGCAGCTGCTTTACTTTGGTTGAATACAATCAAGTAACGTATGACAATATCATTTTCATTTTTCGGAGGAACCACCAAGTAGTCACGCTTGGTTGCTACAACATAATTTTGTCCCGAGAAAATTTCACAGAGAGCCACCACAGAATACTCTTTACTTATCCCATGTACCATCCATACCAAAGAAGTAGAATATTTCAATGAATGTTCCATCTCAGTTGAAAAGTAGATGCCTTCTCCAAATGCCATTCCAGCAGACATGTACCTTGTCCCACTCAAGCACTTTAATCCATTTCTGAAAAATTCAACATCACCATCATTTTTATGCATGAAAGATAATCAAGATTTATCATACTTCCCACAGCATACCTTTGGTTTATATCTAGTAAATAATTTGTCAATACAAAAATCGCTCAGCTACAAAAATATAAAATTGCAATTTATCTTGTCTGGTTCCATTGACAATGTCACACTCTAGGTCAAATTCTCAATAGGATATGTCTAAATGTCAGAGGTTGCGTTTTAGATCTGTGGGAAATGGATGTCAACTGTTAACTGCCATGTGTATATAATATGTTTACCATATGCCGCTCAAAGAGAAATTGTTCATAATATTTTGAGGAGAGGTTTTTTTTAAGTTGAACCTGATAAAACATCATTAATATTTTGAGTTTTAAACATTTGCCCAAGAAAATGTGGGTGGCCAAAGAATGAAGTCTTAATGAAACAGGAGCTCATAGAATGTAATATCTTGTATAGTGATCAGGCAGACAACATTTTACCCACATCATTAAGCACCTCATGCACAATGTCTGCCTGCCATCACATAGCAGGATCAGACCTGCTGTATGACTAATTGAAATAGGTAGGAATAAAAATAGATTGTATTTGTTTTAGACTGCAGGAATCGGTCAGGTATCCATCCCCTATAAACTGCAGTGTGTCTGGTAAACTTTTTTCACGTGACTGTTGGCGCTGGCATGACACGCCCTCCGGTACCACGGATTTGGGGGGAGACTAGACCTTGTGACCTCTTGCCTGCAACAGATGCTTTAATCAATCGAACTAGACCCCCTGCCCTGAATGAAAATAGATCCTAAATTTTAGAATATGTAAAGAAACATTCAAAGCATTGCAAACATAGAAACATCCTCTGGGAAGATTTGAAGTTGCAATCTGTAAACCTCAATCTAAATAAAGATGTTTCTTCGTAGGCATGTGTGTGTTTCGTGCTCCCTAAGCATTTTCCTTTAAACAAATCACACCAGAATCTGTTCCACCCACAAGAAAATCAATTCCCCTTTACATATAGAGTAATGCTAGAAAGCCTAGGCAATAATTTTACTCGAAAAAGTGATTCTGACAAAACTAGAAATGATGTCCATATCAGGCATAAATCTAAAGGTTGATTTAACGTAGGTGATCGGTAATGGATCAACAGTCAGCCCATTTGAAACTTTAAATAAACAAAAATTCTTAGTAAGCAACCCTTAGTAATGCTTCCCCCAGAGAGAGAGAGAAAGGCTCTTGTAAGCAACCCTTGTAAGGCTGTTTTTTAAAGCAAGAACAGGTGTCCATTTGAATGCTAGAGTTCCCCAAAACTGGGTTTTTCCAAGGTAAATAATTGAGACTTATTTGATTGTTTGTATTCATATTTTCTGTTATTTTCTAGTTCCATATTGTCCTGCTATTTCTGTTTTCTTTAATTTCCATTTGAATGTATGTATTAGAAATTATTACCAATAACTCTGCATAATATCTGTGTGTTTTTCCAAGGTAAACTATTGAGGCTGTTTTGATTGTATGTATTCATATTTTCTGTTATTTTATAGTTCCATATTCCTCTGATGTTCCTGTTTTCTGTAGTTTCCATTTGAATGTATGCATTATAAACTATTACCAATAACTCTCTATAATATCTTTGTTGGTGACTTTGTGCATTGGAATGTTCAAGACAACTATGGATCAAAATTATTTGCTATTTGAGAGCATATGCTTTGCCCTGTTGTTTTATGGACCTATGGCCATCCAAATGACTGTTGAAAAACTAATCTCAAAGGTCAGAATGGTAGAATATTTCTCGATGACTTGATTTATCCTGTGTCATGTACATTGAGATATATGTATGATAGGTATAGGTATCAAGAAGATGTGGGAATCTTTATATTTGGTATTCTGTATTGTGCAACCCTACTTTGGAATTTTGTGTGGAAACTAGGTTACTTCTGTCAAATTGTTTGGAGAACAAAGAGAGAATAAGAATGCATGATCAAAAAGTAGCAGTTAATGCTGAAGAATAAATTCAAACCAAAAAAAGATATCACTGACAATTGGCAGAAAATGAGAAATAGTAGTAGCAAATACCTTATAATGGAGTACCAATTTGACAAAGAACTTCCATGGAAGGCAAATATAGATCCTTCAGATTTCCTACGCTCTGCAAACTTGAGCTCACTCTCAGAATTATAGAAAACTGCGAACTGGTAGAGAGATCCATGCACGTTAAACCTGTGAGACTCCTGAACTAGACAAAGGGACAATCTATTAGTAAACAACACATATCTGAGGATTTTATATGGAAGCCATATCTTTTCTGCATAATCTTCTCGAGATAAGTCGGTATGATTGACACCATCTGTGTTATAATCCTTTAGCAGCCACGAAATTCCTAGCTTCACAATTAATTCAATTTCACTGGAATACTGCTGTATCTCTGAAACTGGGGGAAATGAATCTATTAGCTTTTGTAAAAGATGCAGATTTTTATTGTCCATATCATTCTCTGCTTTTCTGGAAATATATTTCCTTAATTTGATTCCAGAAATGTCATCGCTAAAGAACCCAGCACGTTTTCGAAATTCCCTCTTTTTTAATAAAAATGATGGATATGGCTCAAAAACATCTCGATTAGAACATCTTGTTGCAGCTGCAGCAAGGGTGAGCTCCAAATCAATCAACTCTGAATTTTTCAGTTCCTGTAGCACCGATGCTCCAAAACCCAGCTCTTCAAACTTGTACAAGCTGAGGACAAAAGAAATTTTATCATTCAGTAAATAGTAGCTTCAAAACTAACGAAAATAAGCACCATGTGTATTAATTACTTTCATGATGAACAAGCATATTGACTTGTTTGTTAATCAAAGTTTGCTTGAGCACCCCTGTGGTTATAGTCATGGCGGTGTGGAACCCAAAGACGCCAATCTGATTAAAATACTTCTAAGAAAATCTAGGTCCATGAATTTTATAGGAGCGGTTAAATGCTAAACAAAAATAACTAAGAATTTTTAAGTTAATTAACGATATCAAGTTTTCACAATCTATAATATTTATTTTCTCTGATTTATGGAACAAAACGTTGATGCAAATTTTTTTTATGCAATCTAATCCAGAAATCAGAGAAAATAAATTTTTAAACTGTTCATCCCCCAATTTGTTTAAAAACTGCAATTCTACATTCAAACATCATAAATATTTAGAAGAAAATAATTCCTTCAAAAATCATCCAAAATCTATTAATCAACACCATATGTATAAACAGCACCTAAGTTGATAGGGAAATTTCCAGCCTCACCCCAAAACGAATCACTAAAAATTGAGAACTAAAAAGAGGGACTCCTATATTTCACATTAAGATTCCAAATTATCTTGCAGCGGATTTTTTCCTCTTCTCACGGGACCTGTTACTCCATAATTAAAAATCCTGGAATCCCCTGCATCGAACTGCTTCCTAAGGTTTAATAAATGCCCTTATGGTTGACTCTAGTCCTCATTTCCTTGATACTCTACAAAAATAAAGGAGGATTAAAGAAACAAATACCATAATTCTGCATCGCAGTACCACAACCGAGAGAATGGCGGAAGAGGTCTTTTACAGATTGAGCACCAGGCCCTCAGAGTCTTCAACCAAGATCCCAAGAAAATCAGAAGGGTGACAAAAATATTATCAGACATTGCAACCTTTTGGCGCACACCTAGACGACCATCAGGCATAATGTAGCAGTGCTCCAAAAATCCCTCAATATACTCAGGTAGTAACACATAAGGCCCATATGGACGCATCCTGGTAGACCAGCTTTCTTTAATGGCATTCTTAAATGTTTCATCCGTACCCTCAATATACCCAGGTAGTAAAGGCCCATATGGACTCATCCTGGTAGACCAGCTTTCTTTAATGGCATTCTTAAATCTTTCATCTATACCCTTGAGTGCCTTTTGCATGGAAGCCTTCAATTTTTGAATCTGAACTGTGCTCTCCTTCACAGAAACTTCTGCAGACCTAAAGAAATCCTTAGTAGCAGCCTCTTTTTTAACCCATGTACTGCCGCCAAATGATAAATGAAACACCAGAGGATCATCAAGGCTAAATTGTAGCGCTGTGGCCACATTGTCTGCAGCCATTATGTGTTTAATGTCCATTCGCACCTCCACAACTTCCAAGCCCGGAATCAGCTTAACAGAACACCATGGTAATATTCCAGTTACAATCGAACTAGCATCTACCATGCTCAAAACCGTTTCAAAATCTACAGTAAAATCTTCAGCTGACCTATACACGTATGATTCTTCTATTCTCTCCTCTGTATCCCCATCACCAAGATTTAATCCATTGGGCTTAATGCACCCCAACTCATTAAACACTTGCAATATCTTGTCTAATACATTGCTTAAGCAATTAGGCCCAATGCTTAGCCGTTGAAGCTTGTCATTGAGAACTTCAAGAGCTTTCATCAAGATGTCATCATGTTCGTCTTCTAACGATATAGCTACCAAAGATCCATCAGAAAAGACATATTCCGAAGCAGAGAGGATACTGACCATGATCAAATACCCTCCAACCTTAACAGAGATGGAATCCTCATTAACATTTTTCATCTTTATCTTAAGACCAACTTTCTCTGCATTCTCCCTGTTTTGGGCCATCCATAAATTGATTTCATCTTCCATTTCTTTTTCTCTTTCAAAACTTCAAAACTTCCAGAATTTAAAGACCCAATCAGACAAAAACATCTCAAATGGGCAGAAATATAATCTACGCAAACCCCAACAAAATTCTTGCATCAGAATTGATTTGGTATATCAGAAACAGCGGGTGGAGAATTCTTATAGCCATGGAATTTGGTCGGCCTTTTATGATTCCGCACAAATATACACGCCGAAAGCTTGAGACTTTGGAGCATCTTTGGAAACTGTGTTAAAGTATAAGTTTAGGTTTTTTCATTGAAAATTCGCTTTCCATTAGCAAAAGTGCTTCCATTACTGTCAGCATGGAAAAAAATGGTCTTACCCCAAAAGGAAACTCTTGCCCATCTTACCAAAAATGATAAGTCTTGCAAGTGTATTATTAGTTAGCTTAAAATTTTATTAAAACAGAGAAATATGAGTTTGTTTTTATTCTCATTTTATATTATTTTTTGCTGATAAGATGGCGAGATGGAAGCAGCGCGCATTGGTGTATTGCGTCTCTTTTTAAAAAGTAATTATTTAATTATTTCTTAGCCAACGATTATTATTATAAAAAGTGTTTCTTGGGTTTCAGGAAAAGATGACGAAGCTACGTGTGTTCTTTAGTAAAAAATTACCTCCTATATAAAAAAAATTAAAAAAATACTTCCTTGTCATCATCCAAATCAAAGGACTACATCAAATATTTCATTGGTTTTTATATTATATGAATCTTTAATTGAAATTTTTAATTAATGTGGATCTGAATTGGTTTGGATGAATGGATTAGCGGTTGGGGGGATTATTGATTTTGATGTATATTTAATTTCTTTGCATTTAGTTAATTTCGTTTTGTTTCATGTGTATTTAGAATAAGTTTAGTTAGGAAGGGATCTACTTGGGGAGTGTTATCTTATTTGTATATAAGTAGGTATCTATTTAAGGAGGTGATTTATATTTAATAAAGGTGGGTGCATTTTAGTTGTTTGATGGAGAATTGTACTATGCATGTAATATTTTTTTAATATTATATTTGTCTTGTATATAAATATCTTAGTAGCATATATTATAAATGTTCACCTTTCTTTTTTGGGTATTTGTTAATTGAAAATATCATTTTATTGTATTTATCTTTTCTTGATGATTGGTAGCATAGACGGGGCTCATGCAATTGTATCGAGAGTGAACATAATGTCTTCTTTTGATAAACTCATCTTGGAAAGGTCCAATCCTAAATTCTTTAATAAGGATAAGATTTTTTATTTTATTTTTGACTTAAGCATTTATTATTATAATGTAATAGATGTAAATAGTATTAAAATGATAGCATAATGGGAGCAATGGGTCTTATGAATGAGTTATAAACCTAATACACATGGTGTTATGCATGGAACAATTTACATGTAATAAGTCATGCATAAACATGTAATTTTGAAAATATTATTTTATTGTATTGTATCTTTTATTGATGTTTGGTGGCATAGAGGGGGGCTCATGCAATTGTATTGAGAGTGAGCATAATGTCCCCTTTTGATCAATTCATCTTGGAAAGGTCCAATCCTAAATTCTTTAATAAGGATAGGATTTTGTTTTTTGGGCTTAAACATTTTGTTATTATAATGTAATAGTTGTAAATAATATTAAATTAATAGCATAATGGGGGCAATGGATCTTAGGAAGAAGTTCTAAACCTAAGACACATGTTGATATGCATGGAACAATTTACATGTAATAAGTCATGCATAAACATGCAATTTTGTGAATAAGAGGGCACAAAGAATTAATTGTGTATGCCTCAAGATGATAGATCATGCTCATTCATGGTGGAAATATTATGTAGTTAATTATGGAAAAAGGAAAAAAATAATTGTAAGCACTTAAAAAGAACTAAAAGAACTAATTTGAAATAATTTGTATTCCATAGGCCACAAATATGAACAAAATATTAAGTGAAATTTCATGAAATAGAATAATGGGTAAAGTGTGCAGGACTACACCACAAAGTTTCGAAGGCAAGACATGTTAGTCGTCATGAACTTGGAAGAGGAGACATTGGTCAAATAGCTTGAAGGTCTCCAACCTCATGTTAAAAAGAGAATAGTCACATCCAACCTTGAAAACATAGAAAAAACATGTGTTCAAGATTATTATGTGCAAAGTGAAGAAAAATAGCCACCCTCCAAGAACCAGGAAGAGTATTCTCAACACCTTGAGTCTCACTAAGCTTTTGTAAGACCAAAAACCTATCTAATAAGGGTGGTGTGATCCAAATGGATTAGTTCAAATGTAAGGTAACATCATGCACATACATGTAATTTTATGAATAGTAAGTTAGATATGGAATAATTATATGTGGGGACAAGTGTTTGATAGTACTATAGACTTT
>VDFB02196327.1:0-12395 GCA_007258455.2 Sequoia sempervirens | reverse complement strand
AGACTTCATGGGTTGGCAAGACCCTTCATCGAGCACAAATCTTTCAGTGATGCTAACATTGTGTGTAATCAATCAGCGAGACTTTAGCATGTCAGGGAGACATATGAAAACCTACAGTGAATAAAATGTCATGGCGACTGGTGGATCCCAAATGAATAACACACCGCCAGTCGGCAAGACATCTGAAAGGTCTCAGCGACTTTTCTTTCTTGAGGGTTTTATGCTAAACTAGATTGGGGATGCTTTCCAACTGAGCTCCTTGAGAAATATCATCATGTACCTAATTTAATCCTGCAAAACAAGGTCTTCATTAGTCCTCAGAAGCATATAAAATATATCATTTTCACCATTCCACTTAATTTTCAACAAAAAAGGAACCCAACTTTAACTGAGGGAGAACCAAATTCAGCAGAACAAAAACAAACTCAGCAGGAAAACAAAAGAACTCCCAAGACCAAACCAAACAACCAAAGGCAAAGAAAACAAAAGAAAATGGGGACCCGTTTTGTTCCAACATAAAATGGAGATTTGGGTGCATCTAAAAGGCATATATGCTTTTACTTTGCATCACAATAGAATGTTTTTTAGATTCCTTTCTTGTGACCTTAGTAGAACTACTATGTTTATCCTTATCATCGAAGAAACCTTTCCTTTTATAAACAACTATTTTCCTAGTAGGTACTATTACTTCCTTAGCTTTCTCTTTTTTCTTTTCCTTTTATTTTTGAAGAACTGCTTTATTTTGTTCCTTTCCCGAGCTATCATTTTCTACCTAAGTAACTATGGTTTTCTTGACATAAGCTCTTATTTTATCTAAATTTCTAGAAACCAAATCAACCAATTCTTTGTTTTCTTTCTTATGCAAAGATCCTTCATTTGAACAAAATTATGTAGGAATCTTTTTAACCTTTTAATTCTTTCTAATCTCTTTTGCTACTTATATTTTTCAGCTTTTTAGACATCGAGTCTATTAGGGATTTATCATCATTAGCTTGCCTAACTAAATCTATAGTCCTAGCTTTTTTTCCTTTCTCAGGATAAAAAAATGAAATCTTAATATTTGGAAGCTTAAAATTTCCCTTGCTATCAGCATATTCCTCTTTATCCTCAAACACATTATGAATAATAGATGAAAGTGAAGAAATTGCATTAAGAGATCTTTGGTTTTCCATTGAAGAGTTTTAGGATTTGCTAAAAAATATTTGTAGACCATTAATTTATACTTATAAGTTGTCTTACAGATTCCATTCACATGCCTATCCTTCAGCTTCAACATGGGTCTTATGGTTATGGCTCCACAACTACTTTGCATCTCTAGACCTTTGATCTTTAATTCTTCACTCTTATTTTGGATACCAACATATGACTCTTATGAAAAACATTCACTATAACTAGATCTTTACAGAACATGGATATGTTATGATTCAATGTTTTCAAAAAAACCTAGGCTCTAAAATGAACCATGGCTCTGATACCAAAAAAATACACCAGCATGCACTAATACTCAAATATAGTAATGCTCGAATACCAAATAAAAATGGACAAGATAGACACCAAAATGACACATGGAACTATGATACCAATTTGGACCAAAATGAAATCTCAGTAGTATTTTGACTATAAGGTGATATGATAGAAAAAATATTTTTAGAAATGTGCAATATCTTTCATTAAGTTCACTATTACATATATGCATTAGGCATAATCAGATTTCTAATTACTAAGATCGTTTGAAGCATAAGGAAAGAGCATACATTTGATATTCTTACAACCAGACTCTAGACTTATGGACTTTAGAAAATATGAAGACTCAACCTCGAAGACTCTATACCCAAGCTCCAATCACTCAAACTCTCTAACTTGTGATCCAATGCTTGATCACTCAACACTTGATGCCCAAACTTGGAATTCCTCAAATGAGCTCAAGAGGCCTTAATTTTAGGCTTCAAATGACCCAAAGATCCGGTCACCTTCACCTTTTACCTATTCTAATAGGTCATTTCTCTAGAGAAGACAAAGAAGGATTATCATGCAATGTGGTAGAAATTGTCACTCCTTGCATTACTTTATTTATTTGTCTATATTATGGAAGTGGGGAGGGGTATCTACTAAAACATTTTCAGTAGATATTATCTATCCTCAATTTTTGATAGTAGACAAAATAGATTTTACATGTGGGAATATTTTATACAAGATAGACATTTTTGTACAAGGGTCCACCATGTGAATAGACTCTTGTGTACAAGGGTCCACCTTGTTTCACATGGGATTTGTACAAGATTTTCCTAGAAATATCCCCACCTTTTGAAAATTTTCCACATTCTCTTTTGTATTTTTCCCACTTTCTCCATAATATTTTACTCTAGAATTTACTACTACTTTATCCTAGACTTATTATTTATTTACAATATCTATTTTCATTTTTGTGAAACCGTAAAGTCAGAACAATCCACTTAACAATTATAAGTGGCTAAATGGATCTTTCTTTTTAGAACAGGGTTACTTCCTATTATTAGAATGTAACATGGCTAACATCACAACATAGAAAATCCCATGTGCTAGCTAAAATATGTCATACAAGGCAAAGGGTCCGGTTACACCCAATATTTATTTATTTTATTTATATAATTATATAAAAAGATAATTATTTACAAGATTATATTATTCATGCTAAATTTTTAACCATTATCCTACCCATAGAGAATATTTATCCATAAAGGACATGCCTTATCTCTACTTATATGTATGCTTGTCCTGCTACTATTGTTGCTATTTTCACTTTCTTTTGTTGTAGATTTTTTGGTTTACAATATCGGACGTATGCTCTTACCTTGCACTTCGAGCGATCTTGGTAATCCAAAAATTGATTATGCACGATGCATATATGTAATAGTGAATTATTTAATGAAAGATATTTCACATTTTTGAAAATATTTGTTTTATCATATCGCCTTGCTGCCAAAATACTACTAAGATTTCATTTTGGTCTAAATTGGTATAAGAGATTTCGTGTTTTTTTTGGTGTTAATATTGTACATTTTGATTTGGTACCAGAGCATCAGTTCATTTGAGTATTAGTGCATGTTGATGCATTTATTTGGTATTAGAGATATGGTTCATTTCAAAGCCTAGGTTATTAGTGCAGGAGCACCCTTGATGCAATTTTAAGTTATATTGTAAAACTTTTTTTTTTCTTTGTTTTGGATTTATTGATGTAAATAAGGTCATTTGAGACCATCCTAAATGGTTTAGGTCTATTTTCAGTCATTTGGTCAAATTTAGGCATATATGGTAAAAATTGTAAAAGTTGCTCAAGAAAGTTGTCAATCAACTTTTCAAAAAGTGTCATTAAGGTGTTTTGTCAACAAACTAATCAAAAGGTGGTTGTAAATAGTTGGTTTTGTCTGGAAATGTATAAATACACCCTACAAAACTCGAATTGGGGGTTGGAGACATTATTTTTGAAGTTTGATGAATGAAAACCTCAAATTTTGTGTGCATTTTCTGATTCTTACATTGTTTTTAGGCTGAAGTTGTGCATTGTATGGCCTGGTATGAACTCATATCATGGAGTATAATATATAGATGGAAAAATATTTGTTTCTAGTTTACAATTATTTTTGTCTCATTGAGTTTTATAGAGTTTTGTGGGATATGTGACTATTTTGGTGAGACTTCCCTATTCTAACAATATTGTGCAGAATTTGTAGTCTAAAAAATGTGATGGTATAGATTGTACAGTCCATATTTTGATCTTAAACCAATTCGATTTTTTTTTCATGTGAATCTAATTTAATTTTCTTCAAATCTCATCAAATTTAATTAAGATTTGATTAATTTATGACCATTTTTGTGAGGGCAGGTCTAAACCCTACCCAGGGTTTGCAGTTTTTAGAAAAAATGCAATAAATTTCTTTTCCACCATTGGATCTTCATAAAAATTGGAGGAAAAGACTGTAGTTATGTTATCTTCAATCTCACTGAAGCGATTGGATTTATTATTTATTTTGTGAAATTTATTAATGACCATTCTTTGCATTAAATTGTGGGCTGCCATGTCAATGTTTCCAATGTGATCTAGAATACACTTAATCATTATTTGAGATGAATCAGTTTATGACAGTTGTCAAGTGAATCAATTTTATTTCATTTTTTTCATTTTTGATGATTTCTCAGTTGTGTTATTGCAAACTAAGCAAAGAATTCATAAGAGCAATAATTTTGCATCATTGCTTTGAATGATTGGTTGACTGGAATTGTGATCCTCCTAGCTTTGCATCAAGTGGTATCAAAGCCCGGTAAGGTCTGGGTAGAGGAAGAGTTTGTGTTTGTGGGTGTGTGTTGTGCAGGTTGATGAAGGAACCTAATTTCCTAGGTGAGGCAAAGAGTTAAAGTGGAAACAGGAGGGCTTGCTTGTGAAGATGGATTTGTTGAGAGATTGGAAAGATGTTTCACTTGGTGGGGATTGAGGAAAGAAGGAAGGAAGAAACAAGAAGAGGAGGAAAAGAGAGGAAAAAGAAAAAGAAAAAGAAAAGAGAAAGGATCAAAGAACTGTGTAGCCAGTAATCTAAGAAGATAGAAAGATGTGGGGCTAATTGGAAACAGTGTATGAGCAACCAAAGTTGAAGCGTTGATGGTGGGGAGAAGGTTAATGTAGCCATCATAAAGATTATTCAGGAACAAACAAGGATGGAAATAGAGGAATGCGTTGTTGAACAAACAAGTTAAGTTAGAGATGCCGTCATATTACCCGCTCCCTAAAACTAAGGACAACTATGCTAATTTTAATAAAGGTATGTATATTAATCTTTCCAATGTAAGAAGTTCAACTAAATGAATACAAGTTAATCACCTAAGTCCTCTGGGGTACACGAGGTAACATTACAAATACTAACCCATAACGAAATGATAATAAACAAAATTCCAAGTTACATTAATATAAACCATTAATGCATTATAACTCTAATATTAAAGCATTCACAAGTGATAAATCAATATAACCAAGGTTAACTCATTTTTCAATAATTATAACATATATTATAATCATGAAAGTACAAGAATCATATTTCCACATATACAACATGTTCATAAGGCGGTAACCACTATCACAAGTCATGAAAGGAATACAAGAGTACATTTATACATTACATCAACCTCCAGTACATAACATGGATCAATTACATAAGTTTACATCATTAAATTCCCCAGCACATGTGGGAGTAATACATCAATACAAGAATATGACTGGAATACAAAATATACATCTAGCAACAAGAGAACCTATGGATCATGTTCCATCTAGATAGCATTGCATTTCACTTCATGTACATTGACAGGGAGCCCAACGGGGTGTGTAGCATGTTCCACCCGACTGTGTGGATTAGAAAACCCACCCCCCGTGCTAGGAGAAGACAAGGAAGGATCGTCAACCAAGAACATCCAAACAAATAACAAGTCTCAACACCAATCAAGAGTGATGCAAAAAATACAAATGCAATCACAACATCAATAGACCACTTCCAGAGGCATGCAAAGTCAACAAATCATAAAGGGTGCTAGGGGAGAGTGTCATCGCATGGTCCTGGCATGGGTTATCATGGCTTCCTTTCTCTAGGCACCGATCCCCATCTATGGTTATCTTGGTTGCCTCTCTAGGTGCCAGCCCCATAGGGTTACTCATGCGGGGCCACTAACCTCTCATGAAGATGAGGTAGTGGTCTTTCCAACCATGGCCTTCTCAGCCCACCCTTAGTCTGTGAAAACCCTAACGAGTGGACGAGGCATCCTTACTTATCTTGTTAATGTTATTCCTACCCAAACCCACTAATTCTTTTAATTAAGTTATCACTTATTACACTAACTCTTGCATGGGTTATCCAATTCACCCCTTTGTGCGCCGGCCCCCACGAAGAGCCACTCTCCCTATAAACCCAAAACACAAAACCAAAGCTCTAAGGGGTTGTACCAACACAAAGTAGAACTAAATCTCAATAATGAAACACACATGAGGCACAATTATCTCACCAACAACCACATGCATAGATACTCATGAAAACATGTACAACCCAAGCATAAACTCAAAATCACAATTACGAACAAACTTTGTCAAATACCAAGTCAAATAATAAACTCAATAAACAACAAACTTACTCTTGCCTCTGGAAGCCTAAAGACCAGATAATGTCAAACTCCTAATGGAGGATAACATGACCTTGAGGGTTCCCACATGTTTATACACCAGTTCAAAGCAAATAGAAAATGACCCAAGGGAAAATAAGGAATAAATCCAGTTCAAAACCTCAAGAGACAGTCACAAACAAGGAATCCTTAACCATCAATCACATTTAAATGGAAAATCCATAATAACATTCTAAACTCCATTTTCAAAAAGAATTAAACTTATTTTGAGGAAAACTAATATTAAAATCATAATCACTTAGCACATCGTTAATCTCCATAAACATACTCTCCTAATAATGATATGAATCCATTCATTCTTAATTTTAGCCAATTTGTGTTAAAATCAAATTTCCCAAATTCTAAAATTACTTCTTTCAATTTGCAGCAAACCAACAAAGTATAATTTATTCTACAAAATGTAAAAATCTATTTTATCCAACTCTCTTATATTATATTTTTTCTTTTTTTTAATAAAAATTCTACAATATAATTATTAAATAAAAATTCCTTTTAACTCAACAGCCTATAACCAGACATTGATAATTAAATATCACATTATTTACATGTATATACATCCAAGTACATATATATAAATATCTATGTATATATATATATATATATATATATATATATATTACTATATAATATTATATCTGCATAATGAAATACTAAAAACACAGTTTATATATATATATACATATATATATATATTTATATTAATAATAATAAAAAAAACAAATATAAAAATTAGATAAAGTAGCCCTCATCTGAGGAGGCCATGACCCCTCTCCACTCTTTGTTATTGCCTGTAATAGTCTCATGGGCTTGCTATGTGCAACCCATGCATAGCTACTACAAGCCAAAACCAAGGAGGCTCAAATGCGTGGGGGAGAACATGGGGGTTACGGTGTGGTCGGAGCAATCTCTCCCTCATCGCGTAACTTCCATGAAAATATAGAAATTTATAAATATATATATATATATATATATATATATATATTTAAAAAAGAAATATAATTTTCATAAACAAAATAAAAGCATCTTTCTTTAATAGAAAACCAATTTTCTCTAGCACCCAAAGTATAACAAGCAAAATTGATCAAGAGAAGTAATATGATACCATGATCAAATTAAAACGCAAGAAAATAAATTTACGGGTAAAGAACAAGAGAGACAAACCAAGGCCAAACCAGAAATTCTATTTCTCAACCAGTTCCATTTGAAAGTAAAGATAGAAAAACATAATCTCATTCTCATTTAATTGAAGGTGAAGAATTGCACTTAGCCAAACAACAAAATTGATATATTTCAAATAGATTTTCAAAACCCTTATTTTTTTTCAAACAAGAATCAATTTCCAAGGGAACATAAACCATTTTAAATACGATCACCATTTCGAGTATGAAAACTAGACATTCAATTTCAAACAACCATTAAAAATGGATAGAAAATAATGAACCTAGAGTCCTACACTTTGCAAACAGAGTGACGTGTGTGGCAATCTCCTCTTCGTTCTTTCGAAATAGCCCTTCGCGAATTTCTCCCTCTTTCCTCAACAACTTTTTCCAAATTTTTCCTTGAAGCTAATTTTTGTATAAATGTTTACAGAGAAAGAAAAGAGAGCCATAAATTCTTCTTTTTTGCAGACAAAGTTTCTTGTTTGAAAACCACCCACAAAAATGCAAGTTGAACAAACTTTTTTTTCCAATTAAATTAAAATAAACTCTTTTTTGTTTTCAAAAGAAAAAATCAATCAAAGTAGCAAGTTTCCATTTCCTTACAAATTTTTTGAATAGAAAGTGAACATGCATTTGTCCTTTTCCTTCTTTTCATTATTTTTTCCCCATTTCGATGAAATATTTCACTTTTATTTGATTTGATTTAAAACTCATAATAGAAAAATTAATAAAAATCTCTTTATTTCTAATATTTATCATCAACTTAATAATTAACAACAAAACATTAAATTATACTATCCCATTTTACAAAATGACTATTTATAATCATAAACAATATTATTTACCCAATTTATTTATTCACCCTATAATTAAATATCAACATTTACTTTATCAACTTTAAAACTTAATGAATTTAAATTTAATAATTAATTTAGCAACGTTCAACTAACTATTTAATCATTTTAATTAAATAAAATTAATAATCTAATCAAGGAAATATCAAACATAATCATTAACTAAAATGACACATATACAAAGATTAAAATAAATGAACAACACAAAACAATACCGAAACGAAGACGGGGTCATGGACGAAAAACACCGTTAGACACAACAACGGGGGTGACAAACTTGGATGGGGACACTTCCTTGTCAACTCCTTTTTAAAACTTCATACTCATTGGGTTTATGGGACACGCTTAGATATAGCAATGCAAGTGGAGTCGATGTTCAGTACCTGCATCTTGCATGAAACCAACATCAAATAACATATAAATCTCTAGCAAAGACACACCATGAAAGGTAGTCACAGCATAGTAGGGAACTCATGAGCAAGTGATGCCACCCCGTACTTTCACCAGGACTCACTAAAATACACATCATACTCCATATCTAGAATTAAGCGTTAAACCATATCATTACAACATAGTACTTCATAAGAGCAATAACATATCTAGATAGAACAAACATCACATAACATATGCCATAGATCATCATAAGAAGTATCATGTGCATCCAACCAAACTAAACTATAAATCCACGCAAGTCAAACTGGTGAAACAATCACCATCACAGTCTCAAGCACACAACTCAACATAAAAGAGTATTAGAAAAGTAGCAGCTACACGAGGGGTATTACATATTCCAATTGTGTTTGAAGATGAACAAACTTATTTGTTTGTTGATGAACATATTGATGTTGAGATAAATGATATGGTTGTTATTGGTAATCAAGTAGTTGATGAAATTTTTGTTGATGAACAAGTAGAGAAGATTGTTGCTGATGAAGTTGGTATTGATACTCAAGATGTTGATAATAAGGTTGTTAATGAAGATGTATATTTTTTCGCTAATGAGGTGTATGCAAATTTGCAAGAATATGATGCAAGTTGTGGTTATGGTGAAAATGTTGTTATATGGTACTCTAATGATGAGAGTGAAGATATAGATGATGCATCAGGAGTAATAAGTAAGAGATGGTATGAGAAGAAGAGGAAGAAGGACCCAGGAGACCACCAAGATGAAGGAAAACTGTAGTTGAAATTGGGAAGACATATGATTAGCCTGAGTGGACCTCAAATCTTCCTTCCTGGGAGGTGAAACCTCGAGCACCTAAGTTATATTGTAAAGCTTTTTTTTTTCTTTGTTTTGGCTTTATTGATGTAAATAAGGTCATTTGAGACCATTCTAAGTGGTTTAGGACCATTTTTAGTCATTTGGTGAAATTTAGGCATAAATGGTAAAAATTGTAAAAGTTGCTCAAGAAAGTGTCAAACAACTTGTCAAGAAGTGCCATTAAGGAATTCCCGGCCAAGAAACTAACTGTGCTGTAGTTGAAAATAGTTGGTTTTTCTGAAATGTATAAACACACCTAAAACTCGAATTGGGGGTTGGAGACATTATTTTTGAAGTTTGATGAATGAAAACCTCGAATTTTGTGTGCATTTTCTAATTCTCACATTGTTTTCAGGATGAAGTTGTGCATTGTACAGCCTAGTATGGAATCATATCATAGAGTATCATATATGTATGGAAATATATTTGTTTCTAGTTTACAATGATTTTTTTCTCATTGAATTTTATTGAGTTTTGTGGGAGATATGACTATTTTGGTGAGACTACCCTATTCTAACAATATTGTGCAAAATTTGCAGTTTGAAAAATGTGATGGTACATATTGTACAGTCCATATTTTGATCTAAAAACAATTGTATTTATTTTCCATGTGAATATACTTTAATTTTATTCAAGTCTCATCAAATTTCATTAAGATTTGAATAAGCTATGACCATTTTTGTGAGGGCAGGTCTGAACCCTACCTAGGGTTTGCAGTTTGTGGAAAAATGAAATAACATTTTTTTCCACTGTTGGATCTTCATAAAAATTGGAGAAAAAGTCTATAATTATGTTATCTTCAATCTCACCAAAGCGATTGGCTTAATTATTTATTTTGTAAAAGTTATTAATGACTGTTCGTTGCATTAAATTGTGGGCTGCCATGGCAATGTTTCCAATGTGATCTAGAATGCACTTAATCATTGTTTGAGATGAATTAGTTTATGAAAGTTGTCAAGTGAATCAATTTTGTTTCATTTTTTTCATTGTTGATGATTTATTAGTTTTGTTATTGCAAATTAAGCAAAGAATTCCTAAGAGCAAGAATCTTGTATCATTGCTTTGAATGATTGGTTGAGTGGAATTGTGATCCTCCTAGCTTTGCATCAGTTATTCTAAAAATATTGAATGATAAAAATCCATGTTTTGTAAAGATTTGGTTGTAGTGAAAGTTTTTCATAAGAGTCATATGTTGGTAGCCAAAATAAGAGTGTGAAGAATGAAAGATCAAAGTTAGAGAAGCAAATTAGCTGTGGAGCCACAAATATAAGACCTGTGTTGAAGCCGAATGATAAGTTTGTGAAGGGCGGCCTAAGGGCATCCATAAGACAGTAAAAGTAGTAGTGAAAAGGTCTACAAAAAAGTTTAAGTAAGTCCTAAAATTATTCAATGGGAAGCCAAAGATCTATTAATGCAAGTTATCCACTTTTATCTGTTATTCATAATGCCTTTGAAGATAAAGAAGAATATTTTGATAGCAAGGGAAAAGTTTTAAATTTCCAAATATTAAGATTTCAGATTTATATCCTAAGAAAGGTATAAAAGCTAGGACTATGGATTTAGTTAGGCAATTCAATCATAATAAATCCTTGATAGAGTCTGTATCTAAAAAACTAGAGAATATTAGGCTAGTAGCAAGGAGAATTAGAGAAAAAAGGTTAGCCAAGATAGCTTTTCTGAAGAAGACAAAGGAAAGGGTTACAAGGAAAAGATGATAGTTGCACCCTCTAAACAAAATAGGTTAATAGTTCAAAAAAGGAAATTATTTCTAGATAAAAAAAAAAGGAAAAAATTGAACCGTCTAAGGCTTCCTCTACAAAAGCTATGACTACCACAATTCCTAAAGTAAAAGAATATAGTTTAGAAAATTAGGAACATGAAAGAGATTGGCTTTAAGAATTTAATGTAGATATAGACAATGTAGAACCAGTCTATATGGATGAACCTAGTTTTGCTAACAAAGAATCTAATGATAATGAATAGTTTGAAAAGGAATATGTTGAGATGACAATTAATACTGATATCTCTGAAAAATCTAATTATTCTATGAATATTGTAAATGATTCTGCTAAAGAAGTAGAGTTAGATTTCACTAATTATAAGCAACTGCAAGAAAAAAACCCTAGGAAACTATTAATAAGGTTGAGTTTGATATTGAGATGAAAGATGTGATGTCTAAAAATGCAAAGCTTGAACAATTAAGGCCATCTACAACAAAAAACAATAGACTAAACATTGATAAGATAGTAGAACCATATGATACAATCTACACTTGGGCAGATACTTTGTAGAATTTCTTTGACATAACTAGTCAGTGGTCAGAAATAGCAAAGGTATTGTATGTAGTAAGAATTTTTTCAAGAAAATTAAAACACTGGTGGAATAATCTACCAGATGATGGCCCAACAACAACAGTTTATGAAAATGAACAAATAGTAGATGAAGTAGTCAAATAGATAGATATGGGTAAAAATGATATTTTTATAGCCAGCTTTGAATAGTTTAAGTTTTTGATTATTGATTTATTTTGTGGTGATAGAAAGAACCAAGATGCCGAGGAAAAAAAAGATGTTGCAAGGAATGAAACTCAAACTTTTTGCCAAGTTTCATTAATATAATATTTCCTTTAAAAATTATATGATTATTGCTAATAAGACTAAAGTTGTTACAACAAAGGAATACTATTTGAATTCTTTTCCTTGTGGTTTGTGTGAATGAGCTGAAGATTATACTATTAGGAAGAAAGGTAAGAGCATACGTCTGATATTATTACAACTAGACTCTAGACAATATGAAGACTCAACCTCTAAGACTCCATACCCAAGCTCCAATCACTCAAACTCTCTAACTTGTGATCCAATGCTTAATCACTCAACACTTGATGCCCAAATTTGGAATGCCTCAAATGAGCTGAAGAGGCCT
>VDFB02196326.1:0-12154 GCA_007258455.2 Sequoia sempervirens | reverse complement strand
AAGCAATTGTGAGTCTGCTTTTAAGCACCAAAATGAAGTGTGAGTTTTGATTGTTCAATTCTTAACCTCAAACAAAATCTAGTGAGTTTGTCCTAAGATTCATTTTAAGCCCTTTGCAATGAAAAATCAAATTGTTTGTTTTAGACCCAAATGAAAATTAGTGTTCTAAAGCGAAAAGACAAACAATTTCATAAATAAGTGTTGAAAAAACACTTAAAGCGTTAAAAAACACTTTGAGTTTTCAAAAAAGAAAAAAAAATCCCCCTCCTTTCGTTTTCGTTTGCTAGCCTTCTCCTTCGCTTTGTACCCTTTCCTTTCGCTTTTCCTTTGTACCTATAAAAGAAAAAGATAGATTGTGTGAGAACTCAATTTATTCTAATTTGACTCCAAACAACAACATGCTCCTAAGGGATGATAATAAAATGAAGATTTATTAATGATCCTAAAAAGGAATCACACTTGTTAATCTTTCTCTCTCCCTTATCACAATCTTCATCACTAGAAATATTGAGCCAATGAATCAATTACCAAGCATAAGTCCTTTTAAAAGCATCATCATAAATTTCAAATTTTAATTATGGTCATAATGATAAAAAATGATTCATAATACAAAAGTTAATAAATTATTTCAATGAATCAACTTAAAAGAACAAATGTTTCAAAAGTATTATCTCAATCAAGTGTTTGACTATTTCAAAATAATCAAAATGATATGACAAACTTTTCCAAGTCCATGAATTTTATCCACCATAACTCTTTCTAAAAGCGTCACCACAAGTTCTAATTTTAAATGTGACCATAGTGGTGAAAAAAAGATTTAAAATCATCAAGCTAATAAATAATGATATAACATGATGAAACACTGAGTTAAACTTATGAACAAATTTTCCCAAATCATCAAATTAATTATTGAACAACAAATGATATATGTTGCTCAAAGTAGACTCCAACTGCGCGCGCCTCCAGATTTTAATTCTCCAGTTTGGTGAGCAGCTGTTGAACCTTGCACAACATTTCCTTTAATAAATTTGTTCACAAACTCCATCAATAGAAGATTTCTTTGTACCTGAAATACACCGGTCTTTTCAGTGGGCTTAGTCAACATAGAATCAATAGTGATATTTAATAATGAACAAAGAATGCAATCTGTTTTATCTAGACATATTATGAGGAAAATCTTATTTGACAGGGGCGCCTTCAGCTATTTCAAAAATAGAGATCAAAGGCATTTATTTCTTTCACTATTCAACTATCTTAACCCCCGACCAACGCCTATGGTTAGATTTAAGACCCTTGAATGAAGGACGCCATCTCTTCTTATTGCGTGTAATATGTCATCTCTCAACCACTTATTTATAGTCAGAAATAAAATAAAATTGCTCGTACTTGAGTGCTGCGCGAGAAGAGGATACAAACATCATTGAATAGTCGTTCATAGGAAGATGAGGGAGGTAATGAATGCGAGGATCTATCCGTGTAGAACAAGCTAACGCAGCTTTGGAGAATGCTTTAGGAACTCACACGATGTGGCGGGGATAGAGGAACACTGCATGGGGTCACCTTCAGGTAATTAGATGGGCATTGATTTCACACCGCATATGGGTAGATTACGATATGCGGTCTCGATATTTTTTGTACCAACGCATGTGAAAGGTAGTGACACCGTGATGACTAGTCAGTGCTAACCTCTAAATTCATGGCATTAAGTGTTTAGGGCTTGTCAAGAGTGATAACAACCACTCTATTGGGAAATGTGTTGCCTCATACAAAAGACGCTCCACCATGGTATTGGTGTTGAATCATTTTGCTCAAAAAACTCCTCAAATGGCCATGAATTTCTTTTGCACTTCGCACACGGCGAAATTGACAAGAAAATGAAAGCGAGTGAAGAGATTTGGTGATTGGGTTTGATAATTTGGTAGGCTACTTGCAGGGCTTGTGAAGAGGAAAGAGGCCGAGTTTCATTCAGAAACTGTTTCAATTCAATCGAGAGCACAGAGGAGAATAATGAAGGTTTTCTATGTCACTTTCTACGTTGATGTTGATGTTCTCCATAGTACCATGATACCTACACACAGATCATCGAATATATCCACCTGCATGGTACGCGATCCAAGGGATGACTGGTTCTTGTCAACAACAATGAGAAAGACAAGCAATCAATCAGCGCTGGAGATGAGATTTCATGACTCTCCAAATAGCAACAAAGGTACAATGAGAGGATAAGTCTGTTTAGATGGATCAGAGAATAAAACATGACAAAAGGAAACCAAGCCCTATATAGATCCCCTCTCTCTTTGTTTGGACAGTTTCAATCGATATATGTCATTGTTCCTTGCCAAGAAGTTCTAACTCTGCAATACCAACAGTCAATTCATCAAAACGATAATTTCATACATCAAATTCATCCTTCACAATTTTAGAGATTTCTATGAAGACAGTAATCACATTCTAATTATCAAGAGAATATGAAATCTCAAGCGCAACATCCTAAGCATCAAGATCTGTAGATACTGTCTCAGTGAAAAAAATGCATCAACATTTATGAGATAAACAATTATCATTATCTGCAGAAGAACCTAGAGATTTATTCTTATGCAAAAGATAGCAATATATGACTACAAACCAGAAGTACAGGTAAGCCTTGTAATAAATACGAGTAGGACTATGAAATCTGAATATTCCTCAACTAGCATTTGGGCGTATTGAGAGAAAATCTAAACAAAATTGTTGTTGTGTTGTTAGAAATAATATGAGGAATGTATTAAAGGAAATGTATTTAAGGTAAGTCCCCTCCCTCTAGCACCAAATGTGGTGCATGTTTTTGAAATCTGCAAAAGACTAAGCTTCATACAAGGTTAGTAAATCAAAAATTCCTCAAGCATGACCCTATGAAATACCTTGCAAATGTTCCAAAATGCAACAAAAGATAAAAGAAAACCACAAGAATAATGAAAACACTCAACAAATTACCTATTCCATAGTGGATTGGTGTCACATGTGCTAGTGACCCTTTCCCAATCCTTGATTAATAGCTAAAATGATGAAGTGTAATGGAGATGAAAACAAGATTATTTCTCAAACCAAGAGAGTAACCTTGCATAAAGTTGTGGATCCATGAATGAGAATGAAGGCCTTATTTTATAGATTTTCTTGATGATAGATTGGCCAAGATGGTGAATGTGGGACTAAAGATCCTCTAATGAGAAGATGACACTTGTCAAATGGTGAGTGGTCAATGGTTGTGCAAGATTTGGGAAGAGTGCCCATGAGAGGGAGAATTTGAATTTGAATTTTGCAATGAATGCTGAGTTTGACCTTTGGAAGGGGACATGTAAGAGACATGTAAGGCCTCATAAATGCTCTGTTGGGTACATGTCCACTTGGGGGGATATTCAAACTTGGAGAATATTCTCCCTTTATGCCAAGTTGAAAATAAAGATTTTGATAAATCAATTAAATCCAATTTCATGTGCAAGTGGCCAAATCTAGAGAATGCAAGTGAGATTAGCTTTTAATCATGATTAGATTAAATAGATGATGATTATGTTAGTTTATGCCGATTAGGGCTTAGCTTGACTTTTAGGACTTTAATATTTGATTTATCAAACTAAAAGGATGAAATGATTTGGATTTAATTAAATAAATGGTTTGATTTATTTAATTAAAATGAGGGTGATGGGATCAAGTTGATTTATTTGATTTAAACTCGATGACTTTAGGAGATTGAAATAAACTTGATTTATTTATTTGATGAAATGTGATGCATAATGCCAATTTGACGGTTCACGGATTATTATGAACTCAACATAAGGGTTTGGCTATTTGCAATAAGTGGATCATTCATTCCCTTCATGGTAATGAGACCTATAATTTTTTTTATATGACATTGTATTTCTTTTGGTCATCTTGTTGGGTGACCCACTTGGAATAGGATTGGGCTTCATACACTTTTTATCATGAAAATTTATATTCAAATCCAAGGGACTTTTACGATAAAAAATATTTGGAGATGGTCCCCTATTTCTAAGGAAATATCTATTTACTAGCAAGGATGACTTGGGTTCATGCCTTGAGATTTTGTAGAAAAGAAATTAAAAATAATCAATATTTTTTCTAGGGCCTCCATGAGTCTCCTCTTATAGAATGAACCTAAGGAAAATTTTCACCTTTCTAATCAAGATTATGAAACTTTTGACACAGTTACAGTGCCCATTTGGCTAATATGATTCATAAAATTGGTATCAATTCTTTAAAATCTTGGTGGAAAGGTTAGAAGTGGTGTCTAGACACCAATTTATAGAATTATAAACCTCGAAAATAATATTACTAACTTTATCTTCATTTTCCCATGGTTCCCACCTTGAATTATTAACTTGACATTTGTATAATCCAATTTTTTTTTGGAAATGCATATTTTAACCATTTTATTTGTAGTTCTAGAACCAAAATTGGCTCACTTTTCCCAGTGTATTCTTTTCCAAGGAAACAAGCATCTCTCAAACACCTTTTCTAGTTTGTTTTGGAGCTCTGAATGTTTGGACCCAAATACAAGAATTTTCAAGTCATTCATACTATAATATTTTTCATGGAACATATGGTTATTTTAGGAGATTGGCATAATATACCTCAAAAGTTCACTTAGATTTGACATGCTTCTAGGGTGGAGATTCTATTCAACATATGAAAAGATAAAAATTCTACTATTTTTCCCCATTATTTTATGGATCATCATGTTTTGTTTTATACTAAAGCTATGATTTATTATAATGTTTTATTGCAAATCCAATTGAAAGATAATAAATTTACACTTGATTTGTCTCACTTATAGGTGCTTCTTGATCACTAGGGTAATTCCCCTTGTATTGTTGCTAGAGTTCCTCTGTCTCCCTGTTCTTCTCGAGGTTGCTTCTCTTTTCGTGGGCATCATCATGGACATAGCCTCTTTGCTCAAGGAAATTGGGAGAATCACTCACATGCTGCTCCCCCATATGTGAGAATGAATCATGGTTAGTGAGGCTATTTGTGAATTTCTCTTTAGTTCTCTACCTCTTTGTTTCTTACAAGAGTAACTTCTAGGTGTCTAGTGGGCTCAGTGCTAATATTTGGTTTGATTCCAACAAATTCCCTTGGCTAACTCTTTCTATTTCTCTTGTTCATGCTACTAAAAAATAAGATAAAGAAAAGATACTAATGGGTGGGACCCTACCATGGACACTCAAGACCCACTGATGTATGGGGAAAATATGAATACTGGGAACCTCCTCCTACTCCCATTGCTAGTACTCTCACTACTTAGCAACTTTGTTTATATGTTTATGTTCTAGGTTGTTTCCCCCTATAGACTTTAGGGGTATGACTATTTCCACCCACTTTTTTTGTGAATATTTGTGACAATATTTTATAAATGGTAAATACACTTATTCATCAAAAATAGAAAGCTATGATTTTTATGCTTATCTCTTCAAGTTGGGACAAGACTTTTTAAATTTTTTTCTAAAGATAAAATTTTGATCTCTAGAATCAATTGAAACTATCTATCTTGAATATTGGACCCTATGAAGTGACAACTTTATGATTGGAAGACGGTGCTTATATATGATTCTATCTCAATGTGCTAGAGTAGATTTGTCTTAGCCTCAATAATTCTTTTGTGTGCCAAGCATTTTTCATTATAGTCTTTCTTTAAACTTCACCCTTTCTTTCCTCTACTGATATTAGAGTTGAATCATCGTTTATGATTCATATCATGTTAATCTTTGTGATGAGAAACCTACATACATTGTTATTAGGCCAAGATAGAACAATGCCTAGTGAATTAACCATTTTGATAGGAGATATAACATAGTTGACATTGATGTGACAAGAATGACTTGACATTTGATTATATATATGATTAAAAATAAATTTTTAGGAGTAAAAAATTTGGGTGCCAGTAGGTCTATGATAATAGACTCATCAATGAGATCCTCTATATATTTTAAGGTGGCATATATTGGCAGAATGATCTATCATCCTATAATATACACATGAGGAAAGTTTTATATGACCATTCTTATGAGATTTCCTATATTTGGGAGGGGGTAGAATGATCCTCTTTTTTTGTTTATGGTGTTATGTAGAAGGTTGGTTTCTTGTAGAAGGATCACCATGATGGGTTGTACGTGGAGTGGGGAAAGAAAGGTTACAATAACTGAGGAGATTAAGTGATATTAAATTTTTCTCAACTTGGATGACTACCAAAGATAAGTAAAAGAGGATATATCTAAAGCATGAATATTTATTGGAAAATTGACACAATATTATTCATGAAAATAGTCTAGAGATGGTTATTAGGGAATCTAAAGCTCATTTTGACAACATGAAAAAAATATTTAACATGTTAATTGGTAGGTTTCTTGCATAGTAATGACTATGTAAGGTTAATCTTAGGGTTAATGTTGAATTTAAAATGATGTACACATTCTTTCCCTAGGTCTAAAAAATAATTTATAGAATCATCGACTAAGGTATGCAACTAATCCAACACATAATTTGTTAAGGTGAGGAATTAAATTGGTCAATATTTTGTTATCATTTGTATAGTTAAGCATAGAGTAATACTTTATTTAAATAGATCAATGAACCTTCTCTACCTTTATAAAACTCAAAAAATATTGTCTCAAGGCCTCTTAGAGAAGGATGGGCTAGGTTGTAAGATGAAAGAGGATGTTATAATAGTTGTTGGGCATAGCTAGGGGAGGGAGTTATGTTATCCAATTAGGTTTGAATCTCTAATGTTTTTTAATCCACATAAGCTATCACTTGAGAAAATGAAATGGAAGGAGGTAATATGTCAAAAAGAGGATATGATGCATAGATGAAAGTATGGAGAGGAGAAATAGGAAGCAAGTAGAGTGGATGTCATTAGAGGAGTATATGAATATGGGAGGTGGAAAAATGAAAATATGGTGTAGGTGGGAAGAGATGTCTTGCATGGATGAACTACTAGGGTGAGTTGTGAGGCCCACCTTCATTTAGAACTTTTTATTTGCACTTGATAATTGATACTTACACATTTTCATATTTATGTTTTGAAATTGATTATGATAATGGTTTAGTATAAAATTATACCATGTTAAGAATAATTGACTTTCACGAGACTAATATGATTATTTAATTTGTTGATGATTATAGTACATTTAGATTATGCACATATAGTGGATTTGAAGTTATATATTCTCTTTTTATGAATTAATTATATCATTGATTTTGGTTATTTTATGGTGAATTGTTAACTCAATTTTAAATGTGAATTATACGTGTATAATTATGATAGTTGATTTTAATTTATGATTTAATTTTATTAGAGTTAATTGTGTGGAATATGGGTTCATGTAGTAAATGATGTGTTTATTTTTTAAATTTTTTTATTGGGTTTTGTTTAATTTAATTTTGATAAGATTACCATTTATTTATTTATTATTGCTTTAATTGTTTTATGGGATATATCTACCATTGTTGGAAAGTGTGTAGGTGATTTCCATGACATGAAAAAAATTTAGAGGTCCTAAAGATTTTTTTTGTGATTCCTTAGTGATACCCTAACTTTAACCCATAAGGGGAATGAGGTCTTTATTAGTAAAAATGTCTAGTAAATGTTGAAGTTATTATTTATATTTAATGTTTTTAACCTCGTTTTAAAGTTATATGAGTGAGAATCTTGGGCTGCAAGTCATTCTTGTGACAAAAAATATTTTTGATCTTAGAAGGGACTTATAAAGATCTTAAAGTGTCCTCTTTATTTATTAAGTGAAAATAAACTCCTAGGGTTACCTAAGAGATGGGTATTTGTTGGGACACAAATTTTAAGATTTGGACAATCTTTGGTCCTCTAAAAGTCATTTGAAAATAAGATTTGAATTAGTGTTATGCAATCTTCTCACACTAACTTTTGTATGTATAGTTCTACTAAAAGCAGGTTTCTTATTTATATCCCCATTGTTAATTTTTTGGGGTTCTTTTGGAATTATTATTTTGGTTATTGGGAGAGACTATGGAGTCTTGAGAGCCAAGAGATTAGAAGAGAGAAATATTGGAGACGAGTCTTTTTTAAGGATCTTTAGCAAGGAGCATTTCTACCATTTTGGAAACCATTAGAGGTAGGATTCAATGCTTTCTTTGTAAAATAATCTAGTTGTATATGTTGTCATTGTGTGTTTCATGTGTATTTTACCTTGGTTGTGGATTTCTCCTTGTTGATTTTTTTGTGTGTTGTGTATGTGTTTGGAAATGAATTGTGATTTTGGGTTAGAATCTTCCAATTAAATTAAGAGAAACCCATGTGTTCCCTTTGGGAAAATTATGTATTCCTTGTGAAATAATTTTGGCATTGGTTTCCTTGTGTGTTTTTCATGTGATGGGAGAAATATGTATTCTTGTGAAAGAACTTTGTCCTTGAGAGATTATGCATTTTTATGTGATGTTATGATGGTGGTGTTATGTGGGGTTTTGTTGTGATTGTGGATATGAGAGAATATTGGGTGGTGTGGTGGAGGATGTTGGTGTTAGAGGAAGAGTTTTGTTATGGAGTTAAATTATTGAGGGTTGATGGAGTAATATGTGGATTTTTTTATGGAACTGATATGCTGATAATGGAGGGGTTTGATTTGTTGATATTGATGAATTGGCATGTTAAAATTACTATAGACTTGCTATTTGATATTATTTTTCCCAAGGGATTAGAGTATTTTTATGAATTTATCCAAATTTATATGTGATTTTAAGTCAATGAGTGTTATTGTGTGTGTTATTTGTATCTTGTTGTTATGTTTTGTGTGTAGCCCTTTGTTGTGTTGTATAAATTAATTTATATGAGGACCTCCTAACTCAGGGGTGGGCTTGTAAACAAGCCCTATGATTATGAGGTGAGTGAACCTCCATTTTCCTAGATGAAAAGATTCATTTTGTTGATTTGTGAAGATGTACAAGATGAATAAATGTGTTTTTATGAAGGATTAATTTAGGGTTGGAAACCCTCTTCATGAAGCCAAAATTCATGTAAATTTCTAATTATGAGGATAAGCTATTTGTTACATGTTTTAGAAACCTTTTTGTGAGGGTGTGTTATGTATTTTCTTAGTTGCACATTTATCATTTTCAATAATGATTAGTGAAAAGGGATATATTATATAAATGAATCCATGTGTGTTATTGTTATGTAATTTTTGCCAAAGAAAATATAGATGGATATTTGTTGAGATAACAAACTTTTAGATTTTCCTTTTTGCTAGAAAATTATATATAACTATTTTTTTATCCAACAACACTTTGCTATGTTATTGAAAACAATTAATTAGCATTTGAATTTTATTATTGAAATATTAATTTTATATTTTTTTGACATGAATATAAAAATGTATATGTATATGCATTATATATATATATATATATATATATATATATATATAATGTATGACAAATTAAATTATATAAATTTATTTGTATATAAGCCTATACATATACTAGCCAAGATTATTAGAAACTAGAGGGATTGAATATAGTTTTAAGAGTTGAAAAAATATTAATTTTTTTTTAAAATATTTATATTATATTCTTTAAAAAAAATTGTAATGCTGTTAAAACTAAATTCAATATATATAATTTTATGGAAACCTTGTTAGGCCACAAAATTCTTAATAGAGGGGAGGGTATACCCACCCCATATGCTTGTGTGGTGAGGCATCATGCCCTTGAAGGGGTTGAGTGGGGTCAGCCTTGGTAGTGCATCCTTCCCCTCAAATAAAAAATTATATAGCTTTTTTTAATTTTCCCTCTTATTTGTTAAAAATATATAATTAAACAAACAATAAATATTTAAATTATAAATTGTAGTGTCAAAAAATGCATATCCTTGCAATTTCACACTATATTGGGTCCTCACTTTAGCCCTCTAATATAGAATACATTAATTACAAAATGCTAATACTTAATCACATATAAAAAGCAATTTCATGATGTTCTTAACTTTTTGAGTCTAATTTTTTTGGATAGGAGTGTTATGCATAGATGTTCATGTGACGCGTCGGTGTCCCATAAAAAATCACAATTCCAATGGTTGTTGAAGTGTTACCTTCCTACATATATTTTAGAATTAACACTCTTGCATGCAGTCATGTTGAACAAAACTCTTCCAACTTACCATTTTGAAGGAAGGGAGTTGATTTTTAGCTTTCGAATGCTCAACTTTGCAACTTTTGAAGAAAATCCTTCCTTTTCACTATCTAGAAATATTTTTCACACCATGCATGCCATTTCTTGAAGCTATCTAATTATCACTATCATGGGATTGTGAAGAACAATGAGGTTAAAGAAACATCTTTCTTGGAGGTTTTCACAACTTCCAAGTGATCTTGTTCTTATTTTGTTGTTCTATTTATCCTTTTCTTATCATTTTATGCTTTCATTTGAAGATTTCAAGTTTTCGTTGAATCATTTTATATCACTAATTATTGCATTTTTATTTTGAAGCAATCACATCTTTATTTTTCATTATTCAAAATTATGGCTATTGTAGAGGCTAGAGGATTAAAACAAGGGTTTGACTGAGGCAAGCCCCTAAAAAAACCAACCAAAAAATATTTGTATTTCTATGCAAATCTTATTTTGACGAGAGAAGCTTAATTTGGTGATATTATTTTGAAGTGTCTCTTTATTACGTAATCTTTTGTTTAAGTATTTAAATAGTTAATCTCATTGTATTTTTGTTATTTTGGATATCCTACATATGCTTTGAGCCTTCTATTTTTTTCTGCACATCCAAAAACTTGTTCTTGACCATACAACACTTTTTATTTTGCATCTAGGCCAAGGACGATAACATGATGCAAGGACATCTACACAACACATTGGTGTTTGTGGTAGAGATCTCCAAAAAGCTAGTACAAGTTCTCTAAAGTTAATATTTTCTACTTCTATTAATTTTACATTGTAATTCATCTCTAATTGTGAGATATTTCACCAAATTTTTATAGTAAAGTATTCAATCGTAAGCTTGTAATTTACTGTTTAACTATAAATTTCATTTGTAATAAAAAAGGATAATCAATTTGTTTAAGAACAAATGATTCATCCAGATTTAAGGTATAATATTTAATTTCAAGAAACCTTATTATTCCTCTATAAGAATAAATTTTATACAGTACATAAATAAATAAATAAGTTTTAATTTAAAATTAATTCTAATCTTTAGAACAATCCATTTGAATGAGCTTGTTTATAATTTAGGATATTCTAAAATGGAAAAAAACAAATTGAAATTGCTAGGAGGGTTTTTTTGGCGCTCAAAAACTCTGGTAGAAGGTGGTTGCAACATACAGACTTATGGGAAGAGCAGTCAGATGATGAATCGTTGTATTCAAACCCCAAGTTAGGATTTGGCGCCGCCCACCAATCTTGGCACTCACATTCATCGCACCCTGCAAACAAATTCAGCAAGCCAACGTAAAGATAAAGTGTTACCTGAGGTTGCAGCGTCGAAACCCTAGATCAAAGCCTAACCAAATTTGGAGTGAATTTCGATTGTTGGAGGGAAAAAACTCTGAATTGGACAAACTGAAGGTCTAATCAGAGAAAGAAAGAATAGTTGTTTCGATGTAATGTTGAGAATTGCATACCCTAAAAAACTACATTCCAGACATATTCTTTTGTTCACTTTGTCCTACCTTATAATATTTGCCTTCCTTCAACCCCCACTTTCTACTCTGCTCTAAATGAGGTCATCTACTTTTTTCTTCTAGAAGCCGCAAAGAAAACTGAAGGGATCATTCTATTGGATACACGATTCACAGAAGAGCATCATTTATTTGTGGAGAAATTTTCAAGTTGGAGAGCATTTCCAGTACCAGATTTCAAGGAAGAAGAGGACATGCATCAATAGTATGGAAGAAGGCACCATCCAGTGGAGGAAAAGGATCTGAAGGTGGACTAGGTAGCGACAAATTGACAGGAGAAGAACGATTTTCAGGGAGGGGAGTGAGCGAAGAGAGCGCGGTTAAAATAAAAAAAAAAAAAAAAGGGAGCGCGCGGGGTGTTTTCAAGTTGTGGCAATGGCCGTGGGCCATTAACGGTTTGGGATTCTAACCATTTCGCTCTCCTTTTGCCTTGCCTCTATTTC
>VDFB02196325.1:18342-50584 GCA_007258455.2 Sequoia sempervirens | reverse complement strand
ATAATCAATACACAACTATTCATCCACAGTGCAAATATTAATGGCAGATTACAAATCATCATTCAAACAAAAGAAAAAGATAGAATTCCATTCCTTGAAAGCTTTCCAAATCAAATGATTAATAAAACAAACATCATTCCAGAGCATAACCTAAAGCAAGTTTAAGTCTGGCTACTTCTACTGTCAACAAAACAGATAAGCAACATTTACAAATCTGGCAAGATCACTAGTGTACATAAACCCATGTCTTCAGATTACCTCCATCTAAACTAAGAAAATCAGAAAAATACATCACCTATCCTACTGTAAGACTCTAATTAGCTAAGTTCTAAAAAATTCTAACTTATTTTCCTAAGTGTCTCACCAACCCTTTACAATGAGCTTGATCTGACAATTTGTAGCTCAATTCCATAATTTCCTCCTCAAACTCAGACATCAAAAAGCTGTAGCTTTTTGTGCATACAATCACTCCTTAAAGATAACTTTTTGTTTGCAACCTTGGTTTGACTTTAGTTGATTTCAGTTCTCAATTCCATCCTCCATTCTGGTTTTAGTTAACAATTTCAACCTGCAGTCTCAACTCTAAGTTTCACTTTTTTCATGATTTCAACAACATCCTTTTCCAGAAATGAACTTAAGTGGGCCCACCAAGTATTCAGTCTTCTCCAGTTTGATGATCTCTTCATAAAATTTCCTTTGCACGTGAATTTTGCAAATCATTATTATTTGCATTTTCCAAGTATCTGTAAGACATCAAACATATTTAATTAATTCATAAAATTAATCAATTAATAGAATTTAATTATCACCACAAATTAACCAATTTTGAACATTAATTAATTATTTCAATAAAATGCATTGGATAAAAACTCTTTATCACTATGACCTGAAATAACAATTAAATACTTCCTTTAAATTAATGTCATTAAAATAAAATAACATTAATTTGTGCCCAGTTTCAATGTATTGATGTTTCATATGCATATTGGATATGCAAACTTTAAAACCAACATCCTCACAACTATGCTTCTCAAACCTGGACAATACCTGCAAATCACCAAAAATAACATAATTAATTAATCAATTTTGCACATAAAATCTTTTCACCAAATCTATTTTGGGCATACCCTGCAATCTATTCATTCTATGAGATGGCATCTATTAAGGCACTTTGTTTAACAGTTCATATGCCATGTCTATACTTCCTCATTCTGTATGATTTTATTAAAAAATCCATCTTGTGCATTTCTTTGCAATTATTATGTTAAAAATTTTACCAGTCAATCCATGGCTTTGGCTATGCTTTCCCATTTGACATGAATTTTCTTCCAGGGAAGTCACAATTACAACATTTATCTAGTGCGTATTCTGCAACCACTGCATTTCATGAGATGAGGATTTCTTTTGAAGGAATTTTGTTAAACAGTCCATTTACATAATCGATGTTCGGGTAGGGAGGATGCTAGCAACATTGTGGAATTCAACTTTACACTTGCGCACTTCCTTGGAGTTTCCTGTGCCTTTTCAAACAAATCCAGTTTGTGTTTATCCTGTAACATTGCAATTCCATGGCGTGACATCTCCAGAGGCATATTGTTGAACAATTTACATTCATATGCTGTCCATGCTTAATATCTCCCCATTTTCTCCCTAGCTTTTCATCGCTAGACAACCTCTCTTTATGTTGTGCGGGAGCGGGGAAAAAAAAAAAAGCGGGGTCAAAATCAAATTTGGACATGGACCTTTTCTCCTTGCTCGGTTCAAAATTCTTCCCAGGTTCGCCATCTGGTACTGCTGCGGGGGTGGAACAAAATTAGCACCAGTGTGGGATCAGAGTTGCATTGGCTACAGGAGCGGAACAAAATTATGGTGGAGTCGGAGCCAATTCACGAAGTGAAACTTTCTTTGTATCCAGTTCATGATTCTCTTCGAGTTCGGTTCCAATGACTTGTTATGTGCGGGTTCAGAATGAAATTAGAACTGGGCATTTTTACTTTTGGCTTGTTCCATGTTTTATTTTCTTTTTTGGTTCCCATCCCGCACATTGTAATTTTTACTTTATTAATTTTTGATTTTTATATTTTTACTTTGTTTTCTTCTTTTCTTCTTTTTATGATTTTCTAACCTTTTAAAATAAAATTAAAAGATTTTTATTAAATTTTGTAACCTTTAAACTAAAGATTTGTTTATTTCAATACAGGTTTCTATCTTTTAAATTTAATTTAAAGATTTTAAACCCATTAAACCTTTAAGATGAAATTTTAAAAGATTTATTTATTTCGTGCCTATGGCTTTATTATTTCCAAAGTTTTCTAATTTTTTAATTTTTTTAATTTTCAATTTTTTTATTTTTTTGTATTTTCAAATATTTTACATTTTTTTGTATTTTCTCAGATTTAAAGAGCAGAAACAGAAAAAGACAAAAACAAAGAAATGACAAAGACGAAGAACAAGATGAATGAAACAACCAAAACAAACGAACAACACAACGACGAAAAACAAAACGAAGAAAAAAGAACGGGACGAAGAACAAGACGAGACAAGACGAGACGACACCCGAACAAAGTAGGGAACCGGGATCGAGACGAACCAGGAACAAGAACCTTGGAAAAGTTTCTATTCTGGTTCCGGATCCGACAGAGACAGAAAACAAAAAATAGAAAAGAAGAGGGGGTCCCCGACTTTGCCAAGCAAAAGTTGGGGTGTGTATGCAAGGCATAAAAAATGGTGACTCGCCTGGGAAAATGCTCTAAGAATTTTAAAACGCAGAACCCTCCAAATACCCAAAATATTTGGTTTGCATTTGTTCAAAGCAATCTAAGACGTGCAAACACAATCAAGCTAGGACATGACAGAGGTCTGAGATGAAATTGAAATCTGTTTGTGTGTGCAAATGATTCATTCCCCTCCATAAGCGTTGTTGTGATCAAAGTGGAGCAGACTCTACCCAAGCTATGTAGTTGTGAGTTACATTTCTAAAGTGCAATGATATCCTAGGCATAGCTCTGCTGCCAGATATGCATCTATAGCCTCGACAGAGATACCTCTGATTCTCTCTAAGCATCACTCTACTTCCAGTCAGGCGTCCATATCCTCAATAGAGATACTCGAGTCACCCTTGCTAATTGAGTTCATTTTCAGATTTTCTTTTCTTTTCCTCTTTTTCTCAAATGTTGATTCTTTTGAAGTATAATTTCTCGTTTCTCTCAATCCTCAAGCAGTGAAGCCTAAGTAGCGGGTTGAGAACCACAGTGGACATCATGAAAGAAATGTAACCCTTTATATTTTTCACTTGGAATAGAGCTACCCCACCCGATGTAAACTAATAGATGGATTTCTTAAGGTGTGCAAATTGTGATAGACTTTCAAAAACTCCCCAAAACTGCATAATGTACCAAGTTTTAATTCATGCTAACATTCCCCAACTTGAGATGGATGGAGGTAAATCAAAGTTTTCAAATCTACTGACTGATCAAGTGTTTGAAAATACGAATAGCAGACTCTCAATAGATTCACCTTTCAGCATAACTTGCATACAACAACTCAGCTTTCACTCTCAATGAGAGGAAACCCCCAAAATAAAGAAAAGAAACAAACAAGAAAAGAGAAGAGTAGAAGAAAAGAGCGGACATACACGATGAACCAGTAAAGCAAAAAGAGAAAACAAGAACAAAAACAACCAACAAACAACAAAAGACCAAAAACAAAAGAGAAATAGACAAAAAAGAAAACCAACTAAACCAAAAAAAACAACACTAACCAATCCTAATCCTAAACTAACTCTAAAACCAGCTCTATAAACATAAAACTATAAAAATTTGTACATTGACCTGACTGCTTTTTCATTATGTGCAACAACCTTAACTTACTAGGTACAATTCTAAACCTAGCAAATTTATCTTTATACTTAGAAATATAAAGTTTATGTGCAACAAATCCATTCTAAGGGTATAAAGTTTGAAATATTAACAGCTATGGGTTCTCAACCTTGTCATGATTCACCCACAAACACATTTTACTCTCCCCAACGTCATAATCAAACTAAAAATCATTAAAACATAGAGGATAATGGAAAGAAACCACCTGATTTAGAAGACCTTCGGTTGTTGTGGCATGCTCATGTTGTATGATCTCTTCTTCACGAGGTCTCAACTCATGGAACACCACTTCATTTCGCTCCCAATCATGCATGTCAACATAAAGAACATCTATTAGCAATGTGCCATCAACATTCAAGACATCTAAACTTTGTTAAAAATTTCATGCATATCCCTATCACAATCAACACTAGGTTCAAACAACAAACTAGTGTATTTGTCTTCACTAAGATTATCAATCTCAATTATGTTCCTCAAGGTACATACATCATCAACTAAAGAATCAACTTCCTCAACCTTTAAAACATTTTGTTCAAAAATTTCCTTACCTGAGTTGGCAATCTTTTTAGACAACAAGAAATCAGAACCACTTACCTCAGAAGGGAAACCAAAATGAAGAATCTTACGTAAATCACTTGAAGTGAGATTTCTTTCGAGGCTAGGGTATCCATTTATCAACATCTCTGCATTCCTCTTGGGTACAAAGTCACAAATTATTGGGGTCTCCTCAGTTGGACTAAGCAACAAATCACCCATGTTGTCAGCTTGCAAGTTTTGCAAACCTACCTCCTCCTGAGTTGAAGCATCGTTGTTAGCACTCTCTTCAAACATGTCACCCAAAAGAGATTGAAAATCAGCATCGAGCTCATCACCATTGATGTCAGAAATATTGATACAGGGTTAACAAGTATTGTCTTCGAACAACTCATTTGAATAAACAAAATCAAATTCAGGAAAACATTTCTTCAATTCACGTTTTTGCCTATCATCAACTAGAATGTGCAACTTAGTGTCAAGCTCCTCATTGTTAAGATCAAATTCACTAATGTCTGGTAAGCAAGGACTTTCTTCGAACATAATATTTGAATAAACAAAATAAAAACCAAGAAAACACTCCCTCATTTCATTCTCTTCATCATGTTGAAGGGATTCAACTTCTGAGAAAACCTCTTGGTAACTTTCTTGATATTCTTTTGATATTCTTTGGAGTCACCATTCATTCATTCCTTGCTGCAACCAGCCACTAATTCCATCAATGTTAGTTTCTTGATTAGCACTGAGACCCAATTTATTTTCCTGACAAGGGTAAGTCTGATCTGAATGATTATCAGGCAACCCTTGAATAACTTGAACATCCATTTGACCTTTCTCCTTTGAAGAATCAATTTGACACTCAAATTTGTGTCCTTCACCATGGGATCCATTTGTAGCCTCATTCGTAATCATGTTGTTCTCAGTTTCTATGTGTTCATTATTCAAATCAGCAGAGTCGTTTTCTTGTGTTAACTCATCAAAAGATTTTTCTCCCTGATTGATCATCATGAAAGAATCTATGAATGCATCAATAAACTCATTTTCCACATCGAGCGAATCTACACAAGGTAGAGAAGATTCAATAGTCGTTGAATCCATCTTGCTGCAAGGATCAAGTTCATCAGATGATAGGGAAGAGCTCAACATGTTCTCACAGTTACTCTCATCATTTTGACTAGAGTCATTATCATTTTCATGTATGCTAATTGTTTCATCTCTCTCATCGAGTGGATATGTACTCCAGGGATCTCTTGTAAGTATTTATTCAACAGTGATTTGATGTCTGAAATTTAATTCCATCCTACCTAGGAAAACATAGCAATCCATTTGGGAATGCTGATTTGTTCGATGTATCCCACATCCAGTTGGTTTAACAAGTTCTGATAATTTCAGATCTCCCAATTCTTCCAATTTCTTCCTTATTTGATTTTGCGCACGTGGGATATCTAGCCAACATGAACCATGCTTCTTTTTCCATCCCTCATCACGTTGATTCCCCTCACAATCAGAAGAGTTGTTCAAAGTGTTGGAAGGTATTGCTGATTTCTCATGACAATAGTCTTGTGTTGATATCTTATTTCTTTCAATACCATCGTTAGTATTAACGTTTCGAATGAAACTAGATTCCAATATGAGATTTCCATTATATTATGACTTTATATCTGTTTCATGTTCTTTGTCAGATAAAACATCAAATTGATATACTTGCTCATCAAATCTTTTACTTAAAATTTCATTATGATGTAATGCATTATGCGTTGGGGTATGACCAAAAAGAGTGGATATAGTCACACCTTCATTGGCAAGTGGAATACTTACCTCCATGGTTGAATTTTGTAGAGATAGATTCTTCCATTGGTCTTGCGTGGGATTAACTTGATATGAAGCATTGCAAAACATGTTGTTTGGAAGATTAGGAAGGTTGTAGCTGCATGGTGAGAATGATTGCACTTGGGTAGGTATGGTGGGTAAAGTGGCATAAGGCTACAAAGGACGACAACTTGCAAGTACATGGGTATTACAATCCTGATTTTGGCTGCTTGAATTTCTCATGTCATGTCCAGCTTGTGCCAGTAAGAGAGCTTTGTTCAATACATCATGTAGGGAGGTAATCTCCCGGACACAAGGTCTAATTTCTACTACAAATGAAGGATTCAAACCCCAATAGTAATGCTCTTTTAACATATAATCATTAATAAACAGATTTAAATCTTGAACTCGTTGATACATAAACAAAAACCTATGATTGAACTGGTAAATTGATTCTGATGGTGTCCTTTTTGTGGTTGAAAATTCAAACGATGGGTCTTGTGTTCGTGCATAAGGGTCAAACTGATCCACAAATAAATTTTTTAACTCCATCCACGAACAAATATAATTTGGTGGAAGATTAACATACCATTGCCATGCTGTACCTTGTAGTGTTTTGACGAAAAGTTGACAAACTATATCTTCATGAAGAATTTGGTGAAGAATCATCAAATCCTTGCAAATCCTAACATGATCTTTAGCAATTTGTTCACTGTTAGTGAAAAATAATGGAAGCCTATTATGCATATGATAAGGAATTTCGTTAAGAATCCCAGGAATACACAAAGGAATGCCCATCAGAGCTAAGTTTTCCAAGATCTAACCCACTCCCATACAACAAAGTAAAATTTCTTTTCAGGCCCTCCTTCTAGGGCCAGTCCTATTGATGGTCAAAATAACACAACAACATTTAAACATAATATCTCTATTCTATTTCTCCTGAAAAAGAAAGACAACATATAGTAATCTAACTCCCAAGGTACTGGTAGTTGGTTCTCAACTGTGCTGATATTGCTCAATGGTCAATATGATTGTAATGTTCAAGGGGCCTGCTAGTTATTGAGCTTTTGATTGCTATAGGATCGAATTCTTATTTAAACCTACTCTAACAGGGGGGTATAAAGAAAACAAAAAAGATAGATCAGGGATGCAAGAGAAAGAAGAATGCCGATTCATCTAATTAACCAGACTTGTTACTTTCCAAGGAATTCCTAAACCATAACTACCAAAAAAATCAACCTATAATCAATACACAACTATTCATCCATAGTGCAAATATTAATGGCAGATTGCAAATCATCATTCAAACAAAGAAAAAGATAGAATTCCATTCCTTGAAAGCTTTCCAAATCAAATGATTAATAAAACAAACATCATTCCAGAGCATAACCTAAAGCAGGTTTAAGCCTAGCTACTTCTACTGTCAACAAAACAGATAAGCAACATTTACAAATCTAGCAAGATCACTAGTGTACAAAAACCCATGTCTTCAGATTACCTCCATCTAAACTAAGAAAATTAGAAAAATACATCACCTATCCTACTGTAAGACTATAATTAGCTAAGCTCTAAAACATTCTAACTTATTTTCCTAAGTGTCTCACCAACCCTTTACAATGAGCTTGATCTGACAATTTGTAGCTCAATTCCACAATTTCCTCCTCAAACTCAGACATCAAAAAGCTATAGCTTTTTGTGCATACAATCACTCCTTAAAGATAACTTTTTGTTTGCAGCCTTGGTTTGACTTTAGTTGATTTTAGTTCTCAATTCCATCCTCCATTCTAGTTTCAGTTAACAATTTCAACCTGCAGTCTCAACTCTAAGTTTCACTTTTTGCATGATTTCAACAACCTCCTTTTCTAGAAATGAACTTAAGTGGGCCCACCAAGTATTCAGTCTTCTCCAGTTTGATGATCTCTTCATAAAATTTCCTTTGCACATGAATTTTGCAAATCATTATTATTTGCATTTTCCAAGTATCTGTAAGACATCAAACATATTTAATTAATTCATAAAATTAATCAATTAATAGAATTTAATTATCACCACAAATTAACCAATTTTGAACATTAATTAATTATTTCAATAAAATGCATTGGATAAAAACTATTTATCACTATGACCTGAAATAACAATTAAATACTTCCTTTAAATTAATGTCATTAAAATAAAATAACATTAATTTGTGCCCGGTTTCAATGTATTGATGTTTCATATGCATGTTGAATATGCAAACTTTAAAACCAACATCCTCACAGCTCTGCTTCTCAAACCTGGACAGTACTTTCAAATCACCAAAATAACATAATTAATTAATCAATTTTGCACACAAAAGATTTTCACCAAATCTATTCTGGGCATACCCTGCGATCTATTCATTCTATGAGATGGTGTCTATTGAGGCACTTTGTTTAACAGTTCATATGCTGTGTCTACACTTCCTCATTCGGTATGATTTTATTAAGAAAATCCATCTTGTGCATTTCTTTGCAATTATTACGTTCAGTCTTTTACCAGTCAATCCATGGCTTTGGCTATGCTTTCCCATTTGACATGCATGTTCATCTAGGGCAGTCACAATTACAACATTTATCTGGTGTGTATTCTGCAACTACTACATTTCATGAGATGGGGATTTCTTTTGAAGGAATTTTTTTAAACAATCCATTTACATAATCGATGTTTGGGCAGGGATGATGCTAGCAACGTTGTGGAATTCGACTTTACACCTGTGCATTTCCTTGGAGTTTCCTATGCCTTTTCAAACAAATCCAGTTTGTGTTTATCCTATAACATTGCAATTCCATGGCGTGACATCTCCAGAGGCATACTGTCGAACAATTTACATGCATATGTTGTCCGTGCTTAATATCTCCCCATTTTCTCCCTGGCTTGTCATCGCTAGACAACCTCTCTTTATGTTGTGCGAGAGCGGAGAAAAAAAAACAAGTGGGGTCAGAATCAAATTTGGACATGGACCTTTTCTCCTTGCTCGGTTCAAAATTCTTCTCGGGTTCACCATCGGATACTACTGCGGGGGCGGAACAAAATTAGCACCAGCGCGGGATCGGAGTTGCATTGGCTGCGGGAGCAGAACAAAATTATGGTGGATTTAGAGCCAATTCACGAAGTGAAACTTGCTTTGTATCCGGTTCATGATTCTCTCTGAGTTCAGTTCTGATGAATTGTTATGTGCAGGTTCAGAATGAAATTAGAACCGGACATTTTTACTTTTGGCTTGTTCCATGTTTTATTTTTCTTTTTCGGTTCCCATCCCGCACATTGTAATTTTTACTTTATTAATTTTTGATTTTTATATTTTTACTTTGTTTTCTTCTTTTCTTCTTTTTATGATTTTCTAACCTTTTAAAATAAAAATTAAAAGATTTTTATTAAATTTTATAAATCTTAAACTAAAAGATTTGTTTATTTCCAATAAGAAGTTTCTATCTTTGGAATTTAATTTAAAAATATTTTAAACTCCATTAAACCTTTTAAGATGAAAAATTTTAAAAGATTTATTTATTTTGTATTTATGTATTTATTATTTTCCAAAGTTCTAATTTTTTAATTTTTATTTATTTTCAATTTTTTTATTTTTTTGTATTTTCAAATATTTTACATTATTTTGTATTTTCTCAGATTTGAAGAGCAGACACAAAGAAAAAGACAAAAACAAAGAAATGACAAAGATGAAGACCAAGACGAACGAAACAACCAAAACGAAGAAAAAAGAATGGGACGGAGAACAAGACGAGACGACACCCGAACAAAGCGGGGAACCGGGATCAAGATGAAACCAGGAACAGGAACCTTGGAAAAGTTTATGTTCTGATTCCAGATCCGATAAAGACAAAGAAAATAAAAAGAAAAAAAGAAGAGGGGGTCCCCAACTTGTCCAAGAAAAAGTTGGGGCATGTATGGAAGGCATAACAGGTCTCTTTGTGGTGTAGATTGATTTGAATGTGATCCAAGGTTGGTGTCATGGTATGGACTAGAAAAGGGGTCACTTGATGAATCCATGTCTTTTCTTTTAGTTTGTGACCTTGTTTCAACCATGTAAGGCTTGCAAGTTTGGGAGGTAATGCAAGATGATGTGAAGCTAAACTATGTTTTTGTTATTTTTTGGATATAAGGATGCAAGATGACCATGCAAGGATAATGATGATCCTAAGACCAAAGGAATGGGATTAAATGAAACTAATGGAGGTTAAATGATACTAATCTATGACCAAGGATGATTATGGAGGCTAAGTAATGCTAAATTAATAACCAAAGGTTATGATGCAATCTAAGTCTAAGATAAGGTTTAAGCTATGTTTTTTTTGTAATTTTTGGGACATATAAGGATGATAATGCAATCTGAATCCAAGATCAAGGAATGATAGGATGATAATGGAGTTATGATCAAAGGATATGGTGTGAAGCTAAATGACACTAACAAAAGGACACTAAGGATATGGACCTTAAGATTTAAGAAAAAGGATGGTAACCAAGCTATTGTTGGTTCAAGATAACAAACCTAATTACCATTGACCTCTATGATGACCAAGATGACAAATTTGACAAGATGAGTCTAAACTAGGACACAAGTTTGAGACCCAAAATTTTTCCAAGATGACAAGGACAAGGATAGATGAATTAAAAGATAAAGGTCAATAACAAGTTGGATGGGTAACCATGGACTGTCCAAAGGCTTGATAGGTTTCCTATGTCTGAAATCTAGAAGGTTTGTGCAACCTAAAACCTAGGATTTAATTATGGAAGGAAAATTTGGCCTAAAGTGCTATGCAAACCTAAATGGGGATGAAGGACTAGACTGGTGAAACTCTACAAGTCTTTGGTTTAGAAGTCAAGATCACTGTCAAGATGAATTGGATCAGTTTTGGACAAGGATTTTGTGAAATTTAGGTAATTAGGAAATTGAGGCACTATTTTTCTTAAATGTGTTGTTTCGGTTGTGAGTTTTTGATGAGAAGTTGTGGTGCACTATAATAGTTTTGGCTCTATTTTAAGCAGTTGCAGTGCAGGATATAAATTGCGATTTTCTACTGAGCAGTTGCGGCACATAATGCAGTTGTGGGCTTGTTTAGATCAGTTGCAGTTCATAGATAATTGGATTTCCAATTTGATGGTTTTGAGCTATTTTTTGGATTAATTTTTGACTGGTTTTGGTGTGATTTTGTGAAATGAACTTTGGAAAACAAAGAAAATAGTCAACAAACACTTTTTTTGGTCTAATTTGAGTGTGAAAATGTGTAACGTGTAAAACGACACTCGTAGACAATGCATAACCTAGGCTGGAAAAGATACTACTTACTGAGTCCCTACTTGGATTACTCCAAACACTTAGATAAAGCAGATAGATAGAGACCTTGGTGGAATTATCTCCCCCTTACATGGCACAAGCTCACCAAGATATCTTAGCCCCTAAGATCTAAAAACCTTGAGGGATTCCTTGTCTCTATAACAAATAGTGGAATGTAGGGCGACTTCAGAACGACCATTCCTACACCAACAAGGGTTTTTGGCCACTAAAACAATTGGTTCTTATTCTGTGTTTCGAGGAAATACTGGTGCTTATGCGTGAGGAAAGATTAGCTCAATTAAGATACCTCCCAATCCCTTCCTAAGAAAGGATTTTGATGTATCACACAGATACTAGGGGTGGCACTTGTCTGCATAGGACATCCTCAACAAGTGATTGAAGACTTTCCCAATGATCACAACAATCTATATAGCGGACCGAAACAAAGTGTCACTTGTGTCATTCCCTCTCACAAGACAGGAGACATGCCCTCTAAATGTATACAAAAGTTAGAAAGTATATTGTTTTTGATCTCCAAGATCGCACAAAGCACAAGGAGAGAGCATACATAATGCCTTTTTCTCACATTCGCAAGGGGTTTATTTTAAAAATAAAATCCCAAATTGAAATGTGTGGTTGGTTGTAAAGAATGCTAAAGGAATGCTTTTGATTCTCAAGATTTCCAAGTGGCATGAGAGAAGAGCATACACATCCAAATACAAGATGTAAACCAAAAGATAGTGCAAGCACTAGTTAATTTTAACCCCGCTTATTATGTCAAACAAATAATTGTATTCTTTTTAAATTGATGACATGTGATGCAAGTTCATTTTAATTCCCATGAGTGAAGATATGTGTTTGGTTGTTCATTTTAGCCTTTATGAATGAAAATTCATGTTCATATTAACCTTTATGAGTGTGATACAAATTTGTATTTGTAGACAAGCAAAACAAAATTGATTAACTTTAAAGTAAACGATGGTAAGCTCGATTGCTTCTAAAGAAACAATTTTAACTCCTCAAATCCAATGCCACATGTTGAAAACAAATGATTAGCAAACCAAAAACCCTATTCTAAAGAAAACCCAAAAGGAAAAACAAAAACAAAACTCAAAACAAAAAAGTTATACTAAACCATGCAGTTGCATCATTCTGGATCACAATTGCGGCACTGTACTATGTCGTTCGAGCCTGTAGTTGCGTCACTTTTTGAATTTGAAAGGACAGATTTAATTGCATCGATCCCCTTCATAGATGTGTTGCTTTTTCAAAATTTGGGTTCTTGCCTTCAGTTGCATCGCTGTTTCTCTCAGTTGGGTCATTTTTTAATTTTGAAAGCGCACCTTCACTTGCATCACTATACTTTGCAGTTGTGGCTCACAATCTATTACATAGTAATAAACAAAAAAGGAACACGAGTTTTTCTAAAAAAATTGTCCATTTCACATTAGGTTCACCAATGTAAGATGTGAAAATCTGATTGTAAAGATTGAAGTGACAACCAGTGCACTTATCTAAGCTAGAAATCCAATCAAAATAAGAGAGAAAAATCAAATAAAAGGAGTAAAATGAAATCAATAGAACAAAGCACTCCCCATGTTTGAAGTTGAATCACCTCCCTTGTCTCTCCTTAAATAGCATTTTCAAGTTTTCTCTCAGTTCATTGTGTGTGTATGCAAGTACCTACAAACAATAAGCATGAAAGTCAAAGATATGTGGTTGTTAAATTGAAAATGGAGGAGAAGAGCTTCTTTTATAGACAACCATTCGAACGGACAAACAAGATCGAGCTTCTAGAAAGATTCTTAGATTGATGGCTAAGGATACATGCACCACAAAGTAGTGGGCTAGGGACGACTATGAAATGGACAGTTGAGATCGAAAAGAGACCAGAGACAATCAATGACTGAGATTTGAAAATGAGATAGTGGAGGGAGATAATGGAGAAATAATAAAATCGATTAATTCATGAGAAAGGAATCTTTGACCAAGTGGAGGATAAATAATTTATTTAAATTACTTATTTGTGGAAGAAAAAGAAAATGGACATTTAATTAAAATGATTTATACAACCAATTTAATTAAATAAGAGGAAATAGAAAAGAGGAATTAAATAATTAATTTAGATTGATTATTTAATAGTGGAGAAATGACGAGAGATAATTAAATAATTTTAACAATTATTTAACTATAGAAGAATTGAAAGACTAATGAATAGATAAATAGTTAATAATAATTACTTAACTATCGATGAATGATGAAAGGTAAATAATTAAATAAATACTAATTTATTTAATTATTGAAGAAAAGGTTGTTAGCGACACAATTAAATTTATTTAATTGATCATAGTAGAATAAAGGTTAAGAGATGAATTAATTAAATAATTAAAATTATTTAATTAATAGAGGAACGTGATCAAAGATAATTAAATAATTTAGAATTATTTAATTATGCAGGGAAGAAGACCAAGAAAAATGATGCTCGCAGACTAAGACATTTTTCAGTGTCTACAATAATTGTGACAAACTTCTATTAAATCACAACTCCCTATCACTATAGAGCCACTTAGTCACCGCCCAACAACCACTATCATCAACAGCACCACCCAAGGGTCGCTTGGGGGCCATCAGGGCCCTCATATAGGCTGAATTGGGCCTTTTAAAAACTTACATAAGTTTTTGCCACAATGTCCATTTTTTGAAAATGAGATATCATCAAAAATATGGAGATGAGAACTTTCCATCCATATACTTTTTGAAAATAAAATTTGCAATTTTTTCTAGCTATTGCAGGTTGAAGTTGTTTGTTGTTTTTTCAACATGCCATAAATTTTTCCCCGAAGCTCCATTTTTTAGAAATGAATAGGCATTGAAAAGGTATTGAAGAGAGCTACAAAACTACAAGAAATTTTTTCTAAATTTTATATTGAGTTCTTTTTGTATTAGAATTTATAGTTTTGGATATTGTGGGCCTTGTGAGTATTATAACTTGGAGAAAGATTTGTAAATGCATTAAACTATAAAGTTCCAACCTTGTAATATTTGGGGGTGATTTCTAATACTAGTGGAAGAGGGGCGTCTCTTGATGTCTCTTTTGCACTCAACTTATAAGGTGACTTTTTTTATATAAATCTTGGGGGGATTATATAGACATTTTGTAATCACAAACTAAGATGAAATTCCATTTATGGGGGATAATCATGTCTCTTAAAACTTATTTCCATCCTTTCATTGTCAATATAAATTTAGAGAACTGTTTTTCCTAGAAATAAGGGATAAATAATTATTGTCTTGAGCAAGATCTACTTCACTATCTCCTTTGGCTCGTTCCTAAGCCAAGTGAATAAATAATAGAATGCATGGTTTAACAATAATGACATTGTCTATGGGATAATGTCTTACTATTTATGAGGATAATCTACATCACATAGAGCACAATAAATGCCCTTTCATTGCTTGGATCATCATCCAACTGTTGTATGGAGATATGAATATTCATTTGAAAGTGATGTTTCCTTGGATAACCAGACTCTTGTGGATGATAATGAGACTTATGGTGCCCCATATTGTGTGGACACATCCTCTTTGAATGACCAGTTCATTGATACCCCATGAAAAATACCTACTATTACTTCAAATTATACAATTGCTTATTCAAGAGTTTCCAATGATTCATTGTAACATGGTCATTTATATCTTATGGATTCAGTTCATTGGGACCAATTTCTACCAAACATATATTGTCTGTGTGAAGAGTCCCTCATTTTAGATCTATATGGAATTATTGAGGATATATATCTTCTCTTTGGGGACAAATATTTTGTTCGTACATCTATTGCTACTTCAGAGTCTTGTGTTTCTTCTTTGAAAGCTTCTAGTGATTTCTTGAAGTAGGACATACATAGTATTTCAAATACAACTATTTGGGATGATCTCTTGATGGGTATTTCAAACTTGTATATGGAGATGCATATTGTATATTTGGGAGAAACCATTTATTGCATTCATATTCTCTTTGATGATTCTTCTTTAGTTGTTGTAAGGGAACACTCTAACCCTCTTGTTCATTTCATACATTATCATTCATCGTACTTTGTAATGAGTGTGGATACTTTGGATGTTATTTTGAGGAGAAATAGAGGAGATGCTTGAGTCTTTGGATTGTTTTCTACATTAGTCTCTAGGAGATTTTGATTTATCATTTTCAACAATGTGGCCTAGAATGCCTAATTTGACAGTGACATCCTTCAACATCAACATGGAGACGCTTGAGCTAAGTATAGAGACTTCATACATCTTAATTTTTCTTCTTGCATATTCATTTCAAGAGTGGAAAGATAGCTTACATACACCTTTGGTTTTATTTCTTCCTAAGGGGAGGAACGTTGTTCAATGATCATGGACCATCTTCTACATTGAATTTTGAACATATACCATTTGATCTCTTTGGGGGGCTACTTAGTCCTTCTCTATTCTCTCTCTCTCTCTATACTAGGGGATGTTCTCTCTCTATTTGTGGAGGGGGCTTCTTCTTCTTTATGGGATATTTTATATCCATATGGTTACCTAACATGGTCTCAATTTTTGGGACCCGTCATCTTTTCATCCTCTTAAGCTACACTTAAGGGAGGGTGCTAGTGTTTTTATTTTCCTAGTGGGTTAATTCATTTTCCCTTAGTCATAGGTTTTTTTAACACTTTTATTAAATTTTTTTAGGATTGTTAAACCTGAGTTTTGATACCATGTTAGAGTTACTCAAGGAATAAAGCCTCCAAAATCACCTGTAAAACCAAAAACAATCTTATACAAGAGAGAAAAGAAAGAACATAAATTTACAATAATGGATAAGGATGTACATATGATTCCTTACTTATAGAGGCAAAGACGTGAGATGGGATTAGATAAGATCTTGACATATGTCTTAATCATGTACAATGAGACAACTACCTAAATAATATTAAATGACCTAGGACACAAGCACTAAATAAAAGAAAAATATATAAAATTTTAGAAGATATTGTCTAAACAACTAAGACTTATAGAAAGGACTTAAGACCTAAGTAAACTTAACATGCAAATAGGACCTATTAGAGAACCAAATAGGTAAAACACCTATTTACACCAAAATCCCCTTAAGTGTAACTTAGGGAGTAGATTATAATGAAAATGATGCAAATATGGGTCCCAACTACTAGGCCATGCTAGATACCCATGTGAAAATGCAATCTCTCACAACCAGAGAAAAAGAGAAAACCCAATGGGACAAAACTCATTTATAAAGGAGAGATAAAAAAATATGCTCTCCATGATGAATGAGAAGGAAAATACCTCCCATAAGAGAGAAGAAGAGAGACCATGCAACCCCCCTCAATGTAGAGTCTCCTGCAATGATGGTAGAAGCTCAACATTGAATGTTGAAGATGATCCAATCTCGTTGAACAACATTCCTCCCCTTAGGAAGAAATAAAAACAAGATAGTATGCAAGATGTCTTTCCGTTTTGAAAGGAAGATGTGGGAAGAAGGATAAAATGTGATGAATCTGAAGTATGCTCAAGTGTCTCCATGGCAATGCAAAAAGTTGACACACTCCAAATAGGTGTTCTAGGGCACACTATGAAAGAGGAAAATTTAGAATCTTGTAGAGATGAATGTAGAACACAATCCAAAGACAAAGATACCTCCTATGAATACAAAGAAGCCACCTCTAAATGTTGTCCAAAAGAATCCATAGTCATGTCAAACTTAGAAGAATAATCATGTGGAGAATGAACAAGAGGGTTAGAGTGTTCCCTCACAATAACTAAAAAAGGATCATCTCCATCAAAGAGAAGATGTATTCAATCAATGGTGTCCCAAATCTAAAATGTGGGACTCAAAAAATAAACCAATAATGTCTATCAAGTACTCATCCCATGTAGATGTATCTAGAAGATTATGTATATCTTATTGTATTGAATCACAAGAGGCCATAACTGTGAAAAAACAAGAATCATCAAATACAACAAAAGATGGAGGAGATGATATCTCAATGCATGTCATAGGACTATTTTTTTCATCCATAAATTATGTTTCCACACAATATTCTTGAGTGTGAACAATTGTATTAGTTGATTTTGGAGTACATGAAGTCTCTGAGGGAGAAGTACAAGATATGATGGCCCTTTGATGTTCAATATTTTTCTAATAGCTGAGTAGTTTTAATGTATCTTCATCATATGGAATATTATCACAATGATCTAGGGGAGTTTTCATACCCAAAACAAGATCATTTGGGAGTGGATTGGTATTTGGATATTCATACATGAACCAAATTTTCATCTAATAAGAAATAGGGGACTTAAAATATGAGAAGATCTCCTTTTTGTTGGTATCAACATTAAGACATATAGTTCCAAGAATATAACTAGCCTTAAGATACCACTCTCTATTCTCCGAATCATTTGGTGGTTTAGGAACCACTTAATAGAAGCAAGGAAAGAGGTTAAGCCACTTGAAATGCTTCATCATACCATCTCACCAAGCCTTATAGTTCCCTCTATTAAATTCAATTATATATGGATGTATTGTGACAACCATGATCAAATTTTCAACTTTAGTCATATAATAGACCATTCAAGAGAATCAAACCAATAAAAGCACAAGATTACCCCATAATTACTCAATCATGAGACCCCCCCAAAATATAAAATGTTGGCACTTATATGTAGTGCGATTATAATGCCAAAATGCTTTCTAGAGTTTACAATGCTAAGATGGATCAAAGATGGAAAATTACTATAATATCTTAGAATGAGATCCTCAAATTGAAAGTATAATATCCCAATATGATCTAGATTGAAAATTAATCCTTCCTAAAAGGATAAATCTTCTCTAGGTGTTAGTATATCCAACTAATCAACTAGAATGCAAATTTACACAAATTTGAATAAAAGATACCTAGGGCCGAATCTAGAAAAGTGCATGGATAGAACTGTATAGCTCCTCAATACCTTTCTAATGTTGCAAAAACATGAAAAACTGATAATTTGGCAAAAATTTATGAGCTCGAAGGTCTAAACAAGAATTTTTGACTTCAATCTTCAAAAAAAATTTACCTCGGGAAAATTTTGAAAAATGGTTTGCACCATAGTGAAGTTCTCAAAACCAATTTTTTGTTGATATCTCATTTGTAAAATTTTGATTGCCTGGCAGAAAGTTATGACATTTTAAAAATTTCCCATATTAGGGCTTGAGGGGGAAAAATTTGGCACCTAAGACTAGTTGCAGGTTAGCCACATGACTAATCATAGGTTGACCATGTGATTGGTTGTAGAGGTTATAATAATTTGAGAAAAAAATTACCACTGATGGCACAACTAGTTGAGGCCGAGTGGTAGTGGCAGTGATAGGGCGGCAATGGAGGTGCATGCCGCCCAAGTGTGCAATGCAGTCTTACGAGGCCGACAAGAACTACAGGTGCCAAACAATTGAAATTCACGTAAATAAATTAAAATCATGAATTTAAAAATAATAATATTTAATTTAAAACCTGTGATTGTACCTTCACCGTAGAGTTTGTACCCTATAGACATACCGTTGATGCCAATGGACATAGATAATGACACAACAAAGGATATGCTACCTACATAGGGAATACTCTTTTCCAACTCTGCTGATTATACCTAGATTATATGAACAATAGGTATGACTGTGTATGGATTGTAAAGATCTGTAGCATATAGTTTTTGTACTAACTATACAAACAAGATTCAACAACTTTTGACTAAATCCCCCAAAAATGCTCTAATTTTTTAGCAAAATATCAAGTATTTTATATGAAAATAGTTGTTTTTGGGCCTTCTAGACTCAACTATGAGGTCCATCTTTCCCCAATGTTCACTCAAAAAAAGTTCAAGCTTGAATCACCCTTAGATCTAAGAAGGGGTTTTGCAAATCTAAAGCTCTGATACTATGTTAGAGCTAATAGATAGCTATAATACCATGTTAGATTCACTCAAGGATGTGGCCTCCAAGATATTTCGTAAAACCAAAAAAAACAAGCTCTACAAGAGAGAGAAGCAAGAGCATAAATTTGCAATGATGGATGCAAGATAATATAGCCAATATACAATACTCAAGATTGCAATGGTATTGGATTGGAATAGATTGGATAAGGATGTACATATGATTCCTTGATTATAAATGAAATTGAAGAGGTTAGAAAAGATTGAAGGAAAACAAAGGAAGATAAAAGCAATGCAAAAGCACAATACCTTCAACCTAGCATCTTTTCTTCTCTCCTTGATGAGTGGAAATAGAGTGCACCCTTATTCTATTTGATGTACTCCTAGACAAGGTGTTAGGAAATTCAAAGTTTCACTGTGTATGCTCAAGGTTTCTAGATCTGGTTGCAAACAAGTTTGATAGTGAATATTTTTCCAGAATTTGCTCAATTTATGTCAATGCAAGTGTATAACAATGTTAAACAATAAATGACAATTTTTGAATGCATTTTTCTATTTTGAAAAGTAAAAATTAACTAATTCTACAATGCCTAAATTTGGAAATGATGATTTTTATGTATTTTGAATCAAAACAATGCAATTTTTTTTACTTTTTTGAACTATGTGAAAGATGCCTAAATGAATGCAATTAAGAATTCCAAATCAAAGATTTGTAAGTAGAAAAAATTTGAAGTACAAAGATAGAGGCCTCGGTAAAATTTTGTTGATCCAAGTGTAGTAGGATAGAGGCACCCAAGAGAATCGATGTCCTTAGGGTTTCTAAAAATTGAAAATTTGAATGTTTTTTAGACTATCTAAGGGTTCTATTTATGTGTTCCAACAAGTCTGCAACTAAGTATTTTTCCAAAATTTTCTCAATTTAAGACAATGTAATTCAAATGCAAATGTGCAATTATGCTTGAACAACAAATAACAATTGTAAATGCAATTTTGAATGTAAATATGACCTAAATGACTGAAAGTAATCGTATTACAACCTATGATGCAATATGATATGTATTTTTTTGAATTTTTGTGGTTTTTATGATGTAAAAGATGTAACCCTAAGTGAACAATACAAAACAATGCAATGCAAAACTTAGATCTAAGGAATTTTTTTAGAAGGTATATGATGTTAACACATTGGGTCACCAAAGTGAAATAAAGAAAAATATTAACCCTAGGTTTAATGTATAAAACCTAGGGTTAATTTGTGTGTGTAACATGCCCAATGTTCTACATAGTAACTTTCCTATGTTTTAACCTCAATTAAATATAACATGATGACAACCGCTTAAGCTATAAATTTTTTCCTTTCATTAATAAGAATATAATGTACATTTGAAATAAACATCTTTCCAAACTTTCCCATTACATTACAATAAAGTATTACAACTTTCTAGTGTATTGATTTCAATTACATAATGTCATGATTACATTTCCTCTTTTTACAATCTTCCATAGAAATGGATACATAAATACTTACATAGCTTCCACGAGCTCAATGAAATTAGGTATACAAATGGTCTAGGTGCCCTCCATAAAATCTTGGTCACCCATTGATGAGGAGAAGCATCACTCAAGCACTTTTCTGCCAATCATGGAATTATTATGGTCCCTCACACATCTACCACATATGGTAAGATGGCCCTCCCTTCGACGAAGAGATTGGTTTGGTAACCTCATAATAATAATGACCTTCCCTAATCTTGGTGGTGTGTCCTATACGTTTCTAGATCTATCACACAGTGGATACAACATACACATATGACATTCCTTTCCTAGTACGTAAGCTCAGATCACAGTGAACCGACAGTCTAAACAGTGGAAACTTACACTTCTTTGGACAAATTATTCATCCCCTAGAATTATGGAGTAGATGTCATAAAACTTCACCCACCTTCCTAGGTTGATTTGTATTGACCATTCATAACCTATACATATGCTATCCCCTTACACCATGGAGTAACCTTAACCCCAAGAATAACCTATATCCTCTTAAGTTTATTATGACACTGCTACTTAAGTAATTCAAAGTAACTCTAACTCACCAATTAACCTTATGAATAAACATAACATCACATAATTAAATGACTCTATTTTAAAAGTGCATTCACAATAATAAAATTTTTCATACAAGAGTGTAATCTCAACAATAAATGACTTTGATCAAAAGGTATAACCTCATTAATAAATTAACTCAATCAAAAGTATAATCATCAACAATAAATAACTTCAAACAAAGATATAATCAATAATCAAATGATCAACTAAATCATAAAGGCTAATTCCAACCTATGTGCTTCAATCACTAATCAAGTAAACAATCCAACCAAATAGGTCATTCCTAACCTAGGGTTTCAACCAAAGTAAAGTAACATTCAAGTGAACAAGAACGAAGCATAAACCTCACTTTCAAAATACCTTAAACATTCACATGTTTACTACCTTTGTATATCACCCGAAGGACTTTATCAACTTGTGATAAGTTGGTGCATATACATCCATAGTTCCTCTCACAAAATAGTTTTGAGTTACCGTAACGTGAGTCCTCTTATAGATTTTCATGAAATAGGAAAAGATTCTCAATCAAATAACATAACCATAAGTAAATTTTATCAACCATATTGCTGAATAAAAATATAACCACTAAGTTTGTACCCTAACCCAAGAGTCAAGATTCTCTTCCTACTTTATAGGAGGAATAAGTAATCAATCAAGGAAGATTATCAATCAAGGTTTGCTTAACATTGCAACCTATCTATGGTGACATTTATATCATGCCACATTTCTTGTTGTATTACTAATCTCATCATCCACCAAGGTTTACTTAGCCTTATAGGCTAACAACTTAAACACTCATAATCTATTATATAGAGTATATGCATATATCCTATAACGAGGTTTGTTAAAAACTAGACTCATCAAGAATCTTTTACTTTCACACAAAGAAGAAAATAACCATTCCATAATAAACAAATAAACATATTTTTCATATAAGGCAACCAAAGACATAATCTTTTCAAATCATAAAATGCATAATAGAGTAGAAATCAACATGCATGTTTGTACAAAGCTCCAATTGATCAAACTGGATTTCCTAGCTCAACCTTCCCATAATCAACAAACAATTCTCAACTATCTCACTTCCACTCACCAAAAATTTACTCTTAAAACCTCTCACAAACTCTAAAACTCAAAAAATATAATAAATTCAACTCATAAAATAAGCATCAAGTGTGCATAATGCATCCCAAATGAGGGACAAAGAACCTCTATTTATACACCAAAGTGAGCAACTTCAAGCTAGAAACAAGCTATCAAAGATGACACTTCTCAATCCAAAAGGTTTGACTCAACAAGAAAAGGAAAAGGTGACAGTTAAAATCATTGCACAATAAGCACATGCACATCCAAATCTCATCATATTGAATGAGTCACTTATTCAAATGGACATTAAGAATCACAATTAGAAATGCAAGGTTAATGTCTTCTACATGTCAAATCATTTTGGCTTGCTTCTCAATTGACCACACTCAGCCAACACTTGAAAGAATTATTCTACCCTCCTATTCTACCTCATACGTTGGACATTGCACTTAGTTCAGACTTCTATTTGCAAACAATCTTCATACTGGCATGCCACATAGTACCATGTGTCCTTTTCTGGTGTTTACCAGTTCAAAGACCAAGTCAATGTGTATTTGGCATGTTAAAATCCATATGGCACCCAGGTTTGACTAAGTCTTATCAAATTAAAGGCTTCCTTTTATTCCTACACATTGCCTATGCTGGCTTCCAACGCTTTAAATCATAATGCAAAGTCTTTTATCTTTATACATTGTCCAAAGATATATTACTTATCATTTAAATACTTTATACCATGTTATCACTTGCACACAAACTTAGTTTATGCACTTATTCCTTTACTATTGTGCTTTACAATATGCATATGTAATGTACTTAATATATATCATGTGCTTTAATATTTAACCAATGCTATTAACATTATAATATATATAATATATATGTTTATATATATATATATAACATTACATGTTTATATATATATATATATAAACTTACAAGCTCATGGGGTGGGGGGCCTAGCTCGAATTGGCTAAAGTATCCTGTTGCAGACAAGAGGTCACAAGGTTAGTCTCCCCCCAAATCCATGGTACTGGAGGGCGTGTCATGCCAACGCCACCGATCACGTGAAAAAAGTTTACCAGGTACACTACAGTTTATAGGGGGACGAATACCCAACCGATTCTTGCAGCCTAATAATTAAAAAAAAAATTTACAAGCTCATAGAATGCATCATTCAATATTCGAATATATATTCCACAAATTAACAACGCACACATGCACACACACACACATATATTAATAGATATGTATGTACATTTCCATCATGTATTACACACACATATTAGTATATATATATATATATATACATATATCACAAATATATATCATTACTTCAATTTTTACATTTAAACACATATAATCACATTCTCATTGTTTGACCTATACACACGAAGTGTATATACTTTTCCAACCAATATGAACATACAAAGAAGAAATCTTTCCAAATAAAAAGACTCAATCACATAACCTCAATCAAGAGTATTCACAAATAAAATCATAACCTCTTCTAGATCATGCAAAAACAAGACTAGAGGTAACTTACCATTTTCCAAACTAATGACTCGACCTAACCAAACTAGAGGTGAGTGTGTGAAAGGTTACCGGAATAGGTTTTTCTCTTGAGTGATACTTCCCCTCTCTTCAGGAGGCTTGAACTTGTTCCTACATTTAGCTTAGCACACAATAACAATACACTACTGAATTTGACTCCATTTTCTGATGAACGTTCGTTGGTTGTTTGAAAAAAATTTGTTAGACAATCGACGAATTGGGGAAAAAAATTTTGTAGCTATTTTTTGTCAAAATTCCGACAACGAATTAAATGCCAAAATAATGGCGCAGATTTGTTGGTCATAGGCATCATAAAATGACTCAGATGTTCATTGGAATATCGATGAAAACTTCGTGTATCCACCGACGAATTACAACCAAAATGCAATTGCAATGGCTCTTTCGAAGCATCGAAAAAACACCAGAAGTTTGTCGCCATTTCAATGAAATGGGAAAGGAGTTACGACGAAGCCTTTGTCGTAGCTATAGCAACTTTGTTGGACCTTTTCGGTGAATTTTTGGTGGCCTTCATTGAAATTGTGATTTTTTAAAAAAATATTCATTGAAATGTACCATCGCGAAGACTCTTGGTGATGACCACCGAAGCCAACCCATCGGTGAGAGATAAATCATCAGCACAGGATAGAAAACTCACTTCCATAGTCCATGTCTTACCGATGACTTTCATCGGCAAGACAGATCCAATGTCACACTGATCTGACCTCTTCAGGAGTTTTAAATAGACCTACAACATGTCATTGCGGAGACTCTTGGTGATGACCACCAAAGCCAACCCATCGGTGAGAGATCAATCATCGAGATAGGATAGAAAACTCACTCTGATAGTCCATGTCTTGCAGATAATTTCTGTCGGCAAGACATATCCAATGTCACACCGATCTAACCTCGTCAAGAGTTTTAAATAGACCTACACCATGTCATCGCGGAGACTCTTGGCGATGACCACCGAAGCCAACCCATCAGTGAGAGATCAATCATCGGCACAAGATAGAAAACTCACTTCGATAGTCCATGTCTTGCTGATGACTTCCGTCAACAAGATAGATCCAATGTCACACCGATTTAACCTCTTCAAGAGTTTTAAATAGACCTACACCATGTCATCATGGAGACTCTTGGTGATGACCATCGAAGCCAACCCATCGGTGAGAGATCAATCATCAACACAGGATAGAAAACTCACTCTGATAGTCCATGTCTTGCCAATGACTTCTGTCGGCAAGACAAATCCAATGTCACATCGATTTGACCTCTGTAGAAGTTTCAAATAGACCTACACCATGTCATCGTGAAGACTCTTGGCGATGACCACCGAAGCCAACCCATCAGTGAGAGATCAATCGTTAGCACAAGATAGAAAACTCACTCCGATAGTCCATGTCTTGCCGATGACTTCCATCGATAAGACAGATCCAATGCCACACTGATCTAACCTCTTCAGGAGTTTTGAACACTGTTGGTTATCAGCAAGACATTTTGAGGGTCTCACCAATTAAACAAGTGTCTAAGAGAAAGTAAAAAAATGGAACCTATTAATTTTCTTATGTTGGGGTTCTTTAAATCATAGAATAGATACCATCTTGTTGTGTATAATGTACTTATATTCAGATTTGAATTCGGGACCAATTGTCATTGCACATTCCATTTTACTTGCACAGAGTATTCTATAAGCAATATATTGATAATTCCAAATGATTTATGGTGTTGTACAACTCTACCTATCATCACAGTTCTGCTCTTCCCCCTTAGAGAATCCCGCAAAGACAAGTTTACAATACCAAGCCAAATAATATGAAAAAGACTTACTTCCATACAAATTAAATGATTATTCTCACAATGGCAATTGTCTAATTACAACAAAAATTCCATGAAAGGTTATCCATGCTTCATAAGAGATGACTGATCATACATACAGACTGCAAGATGCATAGAAAAAGCATTAAACTTGAGAACAACCAAGGGCTAACAAGGGAAGGAGTTAATAAATGCCTGGATTGAAGAGAAAATGTGTAGGGAAAATGCTGAGCAACATCAAGAGAATAGAGATTGTAGAACATATTCTTGACCTAATCAACCTCTTGAACAACTTAAAAAAAAAAAATACTAACACATACATGAGACATGTGATGAACTTTCAATCTCTACTATCTTTTTTATTAATGCAGAGGTAGGTAAAGAAGAAATAATTATAATTGTAACACTATTCATAGTCCAGTAAATTATGTTCGTAATTTGTGTTCAATGGACCTTAGTTTTATCATTATACTGCCCATCTAATACCATATTTTAATCCAGGGTTCAACTATCTCAGATCTAAAGAAGCACCTTCAATTAACCATTTAAAGTACTATAAAATAAGGTAAGACTTTTACTTGAGAAAGATTGGGTACACTTGTAGGATTAAAGTTCTCGCAATCATCAGGATTTATTGGCACACAGACACAACTTGCAACATATGAAGTAATGGATGACTACAAGTTAGTGAAATGGTCCTTAATATGTGACTGGTTTGCAAATTGATTGGTAGAAAATAAGGTTACAAACAGATCTACATGAAAAATTATGAGGACAATCTACTGTAATCATCAAAATAGATGAAAAGTGCAAAGGAAAGAGCCAAGCTACATCTCTAGAGCCTAAAAAAAACACATGCAAGAAACATAATAAAAAGAACAAACCCTTTTTTGGATGAATACAAAATGGTGCCTTCAACAAGTGATTCATATGCTTTCACACCTGACAGGACATTAAGAAGATTTTAGTCTTCCTTTGTGAAATTAACTACTTACAGAAAAAACCCAGAAATCAATATTCTATACCTCCATGTCTACCCGAGGGTAGGTATAAAAGAAAAAAAATTCCTCAATGCAATGCCAAAAAATATCAATGTGTGTGTAGGTTTGTATTACTCAAAATATCATTTCACTGCCTAAGGAAAAATAAGTGATGTTTTAAATTTCAATCTTCACATAGGCTCCCTTATTGCAACACATGCATATACAAGCATTATTCAAGCTCTAAACTATTCAAATATTAAGGATTTAATTAGCTATAAGATGGAAAGTTGTTTTTTAGACATAATCCATCATCTTTTACATATCTTTATTCACTCCTAGCGCTTCAGATAAATTTGTGTAAATGAGACAAAATGTGAATCTTTTATGACAAAGAAAATTCTTAAAAAGAGGGGGGAGAGAGCAAAGGGTAGGGGGCAATATAATGCTTGAATGTATAGCAAAGTATAACATTTTGATCATTATAACAATGAAACGAATCTTAAGTTTGAAGCATTAATATCATTTACAACATTTATGATCAAGAATGAATGTAAGTAGAGAAAATTTTGCATACTTGCAAATGGTACAAAATTTCATGGTTAAGTGGAAGCCTCCCATCAACAATAAGATCCAAATATTCATGTATCTATCTCAATCGAGCCTCTAAACCCTTCAGAGCTATCAATTTTTCCACTAACATGTTATGCACAAAAGTCAAAATTTAGAGTTATGTCAACACTAAAAACAGAAGAAACAGAGCTTTGAAACCAAATCCACACACAACACAATGTGGTATTCATACAAATCCATACAAACAAACTAAAATTAGAACATTGGAATGGAAACAACTTCAAATTATGATGCAGAGCATGGATTCAGGGTATAAAGAATCATTTTTTTGCCACCATAGTGAAAAGTTAGCACTTTCTTTCAAAAGTTAGCACTTTCTTTCATCTTTGCATATTGGTTTGATGCTTCAAACGATGCATTTCTTATATTGAAAAGTGCATTACCTTATTGAGCTTCTTTGTTTCGGTAGAATAGTTTAATATTCTCTACTTCTAATGTAGCTAACCACATGACGGTGGAAGCTCATTTGGCCCCTTTCCCTCATCACACTCAATTCCCCATACCCAATCATAAATACATTAACTCATTCATCCATTAATAACATATAACATTCATTTATTAACATATAAATATCTATTAATTAACATATTCATATTCATTCATTAACATATAATATCTATTCTTTTTTCATTTTTACATATTATCAAAAAATATGGCTATTAAGGATATGATATAACCTTCACTTCTTTTTTTTGTTTCTTTTTAAAGCTAAAAACCAAGCGGAGTTACGCTTAAACTATCTCATTCCCCCTTTAGTTGTTCTCCGCTTCTCCTCGCCTCATGATCTTAATGTATGCCTAGTCGCTCCGCTTTCAATGACGGATGCCGCTACAAGGCTTCATCGTATCAACAAAGAAATGTTAAACTGAGCATGTTTTTATTATTATTAGACAAGTATTTCATTAATTAAAAATTAGAGGGTTCTTTAATTGATGGGTCCACATCGCCCTCAACTTTGTTATAGACTCATGCTCAATATGTCAACACCCTCTAAACTTAATCTACAAATTGAAATATGAAAGGTTACATTAATTAATACACCAATTGAAATTAAATATGTTTAAAAGAACATGAGAGTGTAATCCTTGCACTGATGGGGCCACATCATGTTCCTGATCTTCTCTAGCCTGATCATGCTCAACACATTGATCATGATCTACATGCTCTAAAGTTTAAACAAGAAAGGTTACATTAATTAATACACCAATTGCAATTAAATATGTTTAAAAGAACTTTAGAGTGGTCCTCTTTACCCCATGGGGCCACATCATGTTCCTGATCTTCTCTAGCCTGATCATGCTCAACATGTTGATCACGCTCTACATGCTCTAGCACGGATGTACACCATGACCCCATCTGCGAAGTGCTCCACCCTCACCAGGCTGCATTCCAATGTCATGTGTAGTATTATCATTGCTTGAATGTTTAAAACAAATAGGCATGTAATTACTTTATGGTGGAAATTAATATTGAATAGATTGCACATGTATTCAATTTTAAATAAACTTTATTGAGTTTATTTACCTGCATGTTGGATGCAGTGGAAGATTGTGTTTTCCCAATCAAGACTCTTAGGTGTTCAACCACAACTCCATAGCCTTGCTAGAAGGCAATCTTCAGGTCATCTTCTGTGGGAACTTTGTTGAATTCAGAGCCCTACATTTTTGCATAAGATTATGAATTTTGATTCTATGGTGTGATAAAACAAAAATTGTTTTCAATTTATTATTTGGATACAATATTTCATTTATTGATAATTACAATTCAAGTGGCTAATTTCATATAACCACCAGAGCCAAGTTTGTGTTGCCTGTGTTTTTCTAGTCTTTCCTTTGTTGCCTTTGATGTGTCAGGCAGCCTATGAAAAGTTTGAAATACGTTAGATTATGTAAAAAGAAAGAGTAATCAGTATATAATTACATTGTTGATAGTGTCACATACCTTCCTTGGCCCGATGGTGTCTTTCCTTTTTTCTTTTCAGCTTTCTCCTTTCCATCCAACACCAGGTCCTTCCACCCCCTCTCTGGAATCATGGGGGGACACTCGTACTTTTTGTTCTTCTCTAAATGTGACCTATATTGGTCCCTCACGTACTTTAGATAGCTACCAACTTTCTTAAGGACCTTGGTTCGGTTGAACATTTTATCACCGAAGAGCACAACTAAACAGTTAATGAGCTCATCTTTTAAATCTTGATTTTGGGCATTCCACCATGTACGTATGGTGGGCCCGAAGAGCTCCAATGTAATATCACTTAGATGTTTATAAAAAACATTATTTCCTGCAAAATGATCATGGGATAAATAGTCTAAAAAGAGCGATCAATAAGTAAATTTCAATTAGATTATATATAATAATAATTAAAACATTTTAAAGTACCTGGGACCTTCTCTATCTTTATGGGAACGAAATCCTTGGTCACCACAAATGTGACCGGCAATGTTCCCATACTAGTAATACGGGAAGATCTAAGAAATGCTGCTAAAATATCACCAGTACTAGTGGCCTTTGCATCCCTAGGTACATGTCCTGACGCATGTTCTGGCATGTGTTCGCTGCTAGAGGGTGCACTAATGAATGCCTGCATGGTATGTGTTGCCAACATTTTAGATGACAATATAGGCACAAATGATTTTAAGAACTTAGCTAGGAATTATTCATTTAACCTAAGGTTTTCTCATAATGCCATCATTGAAAAAGTATGATCAAATTCTTCTATTATGAAGAATTGGTCTATGTGCCTCTAGTAATCACTATAAATGTTTGTAAGGATAAAATGACTAATTGCAACAGGTAGGAGATAATCAAATTTGAGTTCTTCAAAGATTATATTCCTCTATTCATAATTTAAGGGTTGTGTGTAGAGGAGGTTATCACTATCAAGAAGGGAGGAGACCTTTCCTTGTGATGGAACTTCAAATTTTTTCTCTTTGTGTTCCATTTTTATCTTGCCTTATGTCTCTGGTCATGTATGGTGTTTGGGAAAAGCCTAAGGTTGGGGTTTTACCTTTGTCTTCATGTAAAACCCTAGTGTTTATCTTACGCCTTGGGTGGGATCTTTTGGGTTGTTACTTTTTAGAATATCACAAGGCGGTCCAATTGGCTGGTGACACATGTTCTTTTTGTCCCGATGCTTGTTTGCTCCTTATTTTTCTATAAGAAGGATTTCAAGGCCAGAAGTACGAGTTAGCAAGTTAGATATTTTTGGTTGAGTCTAGATGAAGTACAGAGAAAATTGTAAATTTTGATGGTTTTAGGGAAAATGAAATTTAGGTTTTGAGTAATTCTGTAGTAGGTTTTGAGTTCATGGGGATTTGATGTTTTATGATAGTACTAGCATTTGAATTGATATGATTAATTCAAACTCATGTCTCTCCATTGTACAAGCATATTTGAATTTTGAATAAAATGATCAAGGGTTGTTTCGTGCATCTCACTATTGTGGTGTGTATGATTCTTGTTTTAGCTTTAATTCAAGAAATTAATTACAATGCTTGAATGGGATTGTAGGTGGATATGTTCTATATAAGAATTTGATAAGTAGTATTGGGTTAGAATACATATTGATGAGATTGTAAAGCAATGCTATCAAGGATCTTATATGTTATGTGTTAAATCCATCATAAACCCTTAGATGCTTATAAATTTGACTCCTCCAATGGATATATGGCATTGATCTAAGTTGTACTTATTCGTATGGTTCAGTATTTGTTTGCCTTTACCTAGAGCTTGCTACAAATTGCAAATGAATGACTATCTTATACTGTGAAATGTTGTAGTTATCTCATGCTCCAAATAGTTGATATTATTGATAAATAACCAATTCTATTCGGTATTATCCTATTGTGTTGAGCTATTAAATGAGATTATCTGTTGTTGTTAATGTTGTTTATGATGATGGTGCAAAGGTTGTAAATGCATTAAGGGATCACCCTCTCGAGTCTTGCAGAGCCCAAAGTGTAGGAGGTCTTTAAAATCCTCGTCAGTTGGTCTAGGTCCTTTGAGCTGCCCTTTATTGGAATTGGCAATTCCATAGGTAGATTAAGATCAACTCATGATCGAAAACAATCCAACACCTTGAAAAATGTCAGTGGAGGTATAAAGAAGAATTGTATGCCCTATTTCCATTCATTAGATCTACCTTAGCCTAGCATATACTTGGGCTAAGTCTACAATTCGTTTCCCGTGACTCATGCCATGATGAAGGCTATGTGTGTGATGAAATCCTAGACCTCAACCAAGATCCGGGTAGGATTATGGAGTTTTGCCAAGACCTGAGGATGGTTGATAAAAATGTGAAAGACTAAGCTATTTAATTTTTTTTGTCTTATCTTGTACCATTTTATGAGAATGGGGGTGCCAATGTACAAGAAAATCATTGGAAACTAGGCATGAAAATTGCAAGTTAAAGAGAATGGGGTGCCAAACTTACAGTACTCATTGACCCTTGGTTATTGATTTTCCCTGAGTGCCCTCAACCTCATCCTCGACTCTGGTATTGACCTTGTTTTCACTCCTCCAAACTCTTCCTCGGCGCTGATATTGACCTTATTTTGACTCCTCCAAACTCTTTGTCGACGCTGGTATTGGACTCGTTT